>CM040183.1:22751053-22798553 GCA_022606455.1 Callitettix versicolor | reverse complement strand
ATTTATTGTTCAGGTTACTGGGTTTCGGCAATAAAATTGTTACTACATTGTCAAATGGCCGGGCTGCTGCGTAACACTTTGACGTAACATTTGCGTAGTATTCGCCACCAATGAGTAGCAAATATCCGCCTGCCTGGCGATCACGAAGGCTTTAATAAATGTTAAGACAGTCTGCCTACTGTATTCATATTGTCTGACAATTAATCGGAAGCTTTGGCCTGTCCTAACGTTGGTTTACAGCCTGACACCCTTACGTGGTTCTACATTTTTGTGTTAAACATTTTTTTTAACATTGTTTTTTTTATTACAAGCTTTTTCTTAACTTCCTTCCTCTGTCTCTATGTTTCATGATTCAAATCTTGTAATCGATTTTTAACCCACTTTCCGTCATCCAATCGACTTGAAATTTTGCACACTTGCTTCCGATGACAGTGCAATATTAAATAATTAGGCGCATCAAATTTTTCTTCATTGTACTCTAATTAATTAACTATTGCATGTGGAGAAATAGTTTTAGCGTTGTTCAACAGATGGCGTTAGTTTCTTCTAACACTTTTCACATTGAAAGTTGTCGGAAGAAGGGGATTCCAGCCCAGTTAAGACTCAATTTTTCAAAAAATTCGAAAAATCGGTTACAAGATTCATCACTAAAAAGTAGAAAATAAAATAAAATAAGATTAAAAAAAAACACGCTTTTCAAGTATAAAATGCACTAATAAGTAAAAAATAAATTTTTCATCAGTCGGAGAATAAAGCGTGGGTGCCCATCAATACTCAAAAGGATCTTCTTCAGTAATTATAATTAATCTAATCTGCACCCACGTTTTATTCTCCGACTGATGAAAACATTTTTTTACTCTTTTTTAGTGCATTTTATTCTAGAATTGAAAAGGCGTATTTTTTAAAAATCTTTTTTTATTTTATTTTATTTTAAATTGGACTTGAAAGTCGTGATCATACACATAACCTTTTCTTTTGTTTTACTGTTTGTATTCTATACAACAGTAGAGCCTAACACCCGTACTTGTTGTTTTCATATATATATACATATATATATATATATATATATATATATATATATATATATATATATATATATATATATATATATATATATATATATAACACAAAAATCAGACACTACAACACAATCATAAAACCGGAGGTATTATATTCAAGCGAGACGCTAGCACTCCACACAAAAGCTACCATGGAGAGTATTTTGAAGGAAGAACGCAAAATCTTGAGGAAGATCCTTGGCCCGAGATTAACAGAAGATGGATACAGGTTGCACTCCCGGAAGACCACAGAGAAGATATCGAACCTGGCAGCAGATATCAGAAGAAGGAGGCTTCGGTTCTATGGACACATCAGTAGACTCCCAACAACGAGACTTGCCAACAGAATCCTTAAGTATATACAAGGTGTCAAATCAACAACGTCGTGGATCGCACAAGTCAGAATAGACCTACATGACGCAGGAATAGACTCAACAGATGTTGAAGACAGGCGCGCATACAGGAGAAAGATGCTCGGTTGGAAGGTCCCAGAGAATGAAATCCCAAAGAGAGCAGGGGTAAAATGGACGGAGGAGCGGAAGAGGATCCATGGGGACAGGATGAGGGAGGTGTGGAGGATTAGAAGGAACAAGACATGAGTCGGAGTGCTTTGCGTGATCCAACAGGGTCTATGCGCAGATAATAATATATATATATAGAAGACAGGAACGCATACAGGAGAAAGATGCTCGGATGGAAAATCCCAAAGAGAGCAGGGGTAAAATGGACGGAGGAGCGGAGGAGGATCCATGGGGACAGGATGAGAGAGGTGTGGAGGATTAGAAGGAACAAGACATGAGTCGGAGTGCTTTGCGTGATCCAACAGGGTCTATGCGCAGATAATAATATATATATATAGAAGACAGGAACGCATACAGGAGAAAGATGCTCGGATGGAAAATCCCAAAGAGAGCAGGGGTAAAATGGACGGAGGAGCGGAGGAGGATCCATGGGGACAGGATGAGAGAGGTGTGGAGGATTAGAAGGAACAAGACATGAGTCGGAGTGCTTTGCGTGATTCAACAGGGTCTATGCGCAAATAATAATAATATGTATTTATATATATATATATATATATATATATATATATATATATATATATGTGTATGTATACAATTTTCTACAAGGACTAATTTCAGTTATTGTTTCGTTTACATTAATTATCATTAAATTCTACATTTAGAGTAGTGTCTGTGTACTTTTGTTCAGTACCTTTAGTAAATAAAAGATAAACTGAACTGTATAAAATAAAATGCCGTTAATATTATTATTGTGTACAATAAAGTTCTGTTACTTGCATTGCTGTTGGTATAGGCTTGGGACCGACCTTCTGTCTTCTAACCGTGCTGACATAGGCCGTACAACTCTGTTCGATAACACTGGAGTTCTTTCAAGCTTTATCATTGCATTGCTATCAACGCTTGATGACTTTTAAAATTTATCTAACCACGAAATAATTACAAGTTTACAATGTTAATCACTTTGTCTGTCGTTAGGCATAATTTTTACAACTTACTGCAAATACAAGTATTTTTCTGTACCGTTTAAGAGTACCTAGAATACTGTAAATCAGAATAATGGTTTCTTACAAAATGGTAAACTAGTAACAATTTTATTTGTAGGTTGTTCTTAGATGAATTGAAATTTTAGAAGTGTAATTCTACATCTTGTAAAATCTACTGTATTTTAATGAAATTTAATATCTACTCTCTTGTAATACCTACTGCTTTGTAATACCCACTTGCTTGTAATAACCAATGTCTTGTAATACCCATTGCCTTGTAATACCCATCGCCTTGTAATACCAACTGCCTTGTATTAAAATTTATACAATAAATTGTCTTACAAGAAAAAAATATCAATGTCTTGTAAGACCCACTGCATTGTAATAACCAATGTCTTGTAATACAAACTGCCTTGTAATACCCACTGCCTTGTAATAACCAATGTCTTGTAATATCCACTGCTTGGTAATACCCATTGCCTTGTAATACCAACTGCCTTGTACAGTTGTCTTGTAATAACCAATATCTTGTAATACACACTTCCTTGTAATACCCACTGCCTTGTAATACCCACTGCCTTGTAATAACCAATGTCTTGTAATACCCACTGCCTTGTAATAACCAATGTCTTGTTAGACTCACTCTCTTGTAATACCCACTGCCTTGTAATACACACTTCCTTGTAATACCCACTGCCTTGTAATACCCACTGCCTTGTAATACCCACTGCCTTGTAATACCCACTTCCTTGTAATACCCACTTCCTTGTAATACCCACTGCCTTGTAATACCCACTGCCTTGTAATACACACTTCCTTGTAATACCCACTGCCTTGTAATACCCACTTCCTTGTAATACCCACTGCCTTGTAATACCCTCTGCCTTGTAATAACCAATGCCTTGTTAGACTCACTCTCTTGTAATACCCACTGCCTTGTAATAACCAATGTCTTTGTAAGACCCTCTACCTTTTAATACGTACTGCCTTGTAACAACCAAAGTCTTGTAATACACACTGTCTTGTAATACCCACTGTCTTGTAATATCCACTGTCTTGTAATTGCCCACTGTCTTGTATTAACCAATGTCTTGTAAATGCCCACTGCCTTGTAATACCCATTGCCTTGCAATACACACTGTCTTGTAACAACCCCTGTCTAGTTCGTAGACCAACCCCACAAAATACCGGTTTATTTACATTTATTTATTTCAATATTACTATAGGAACCAATATGATGGTGTATTTACATTGGGATACATGTATGAGGATTTGTAAGAGACAAATGTGTTCATACAGAATTTGTAGGTTCATACATGTTAAACAGTTCTTAAAAATATACCCTGCTTATAAAATCAGACACTTGTATAAATCATTTTATTTTTCAAATGGTAACTTATGTTGAGCAGTGGTAGTACGTTTATAAGTGAAAATATTCTAAATTTGTACAATACAACCATTTCTAGTGATGAGAAATTGTATATTTATCAGTATGTGTACTGATATAAATAAAATCTAAAAAAGTGTACATGTGGAACTGTAGGCGTCACCGACAGAAGTGAAGCTTTGTTAATGATATCTGGATATGTAATTAGTTTGAAAGTATGTTAACAAATATTTTGTTTTGTTTAAATAAATAAATACGTGAACCTAGCTTGGATATTATTTACTGTAGTTATAGTAAAAGATCAGTTGTTTTATATTAATTCGTAACGATTAATTCATTAAACAGCTGATAGGCTATAAGTTTTAGGTTATGTTGTTAAAACCTAACAATATTAACAACTATTGTATTAATTTCAAATGTATTATAAACGGTTACAACGCGCACGTGTTCTTCAACTAAGGAAAAATACAGAAACCAAAGCAACACAACGATTTCATATAACACGCGTGTACTGTTATCGAAAAGGAGGAAGAAAAAGTGACAGAAACAGAGTGACGAAATTCGTTTGCTCGTTAGTTTCATTTTTCCGTTACATTCTTCCGTTCGGCAGACTTTTTTTTCGCCAAAGCTAACATTAACAAGAGATGGTGGCAACGAGAATTTTTATGAAAGTGAAAAACTCATGATGCATAGGTTTATACCATTTTGATTAATGAACTCACGTAGAAAATGACTGAGGATTTAAGAACTGTACAAAAAATCAAACTATACAAAACAAAATTTTAAAATAAACTGGCTTATTAAATACAACTGAATTTTCCAACAAACCTATCAGCTGAGTGAACAGCTGATT
The DNA here is from genome assembly GCA_022606455.1 of Callitettix versicolor. Classification (NCBI taxonomy): domain Eukaryota; kingdom Metazoa; phylum Arthropoda; class Insecta; order Hemiptera; family Cercopidae; genus Callitettix; species Callitettix versicolor. Next base: position 22,793,751 of record CM040183.1, on the reverse strand, counting down.
ACGTCTAATAAATAAGAAAAACTCCCATAACCTAAAAATACATGAAAATAAATGCATACGTCAATTTTTCGCTCATACAAATACGTAAGGAAATCTTGGAGGTCTTTTTGTGTGAGATGTTATCAGTTTGACTAGTATCTCACGCATGCGCCCCCATATAAACGCACCATTAGAACTTTATTTATTATTTACAGCTGATCATTACCATTCTGTAAATTTTGTATGGAAACTTTCGCTCTTTATAGCTCTTCCTAAGGGCTTAATTAGGAAAACTATATGTGTAGTTTCCCTGAAATTAGTGACCAAGAGCTTTAAAATAAGACTTCAACTGTCTTCCTACGGCTTACCAGTCTTTCAAAATACCGAATAGTTTAAGATTTGTTTAAAGTAATATCAAAATCGACTGGAATCCGTGTGTCGACAGCGCGACGCTAATGCAAGTTCAATATGTCATTGTCGCGAAAATACATAAATGTACCAATTAAATTTAAATCTGTTTACTTTACAGAGAATGTTTTTATTTTTAGTGTTAATGTACTCTTTGTAGGATAACAATAAATACATTAGAATTTCTTAGAAAAACAGTCCGTATAAGTTATAGTTACGCCTGTAAATCTTGGATTATTAAACGGACTGCAAGTGCATTTCAACTGTTAATCATTTTATATTTTATTTATTAATTGTAGCGACACATAAAAAGTAAATTTTGTCACCCGGTTATATATCGTGATCAATGCAGCCTGTGTGACTTGTACAGAACGTTTTAGGCGCAGTAAATCGAACACTTTTAACAAGAACACAAATAAATAATCGGAGTAGTGCATGAAACGATTTCTTGTGTACTTTAAATGGAAGTGACTCGATAATGACAGCACGCAGCTGTCTCGCTGACAATAGAAGCGAATTTATAAAATTACTTTTCTTTCAATTTTCCGTTCACCATCATAACCCGCATTAAAATCTCCATGTGTTCGCATTTTAAGTGCATACATGTATAAGCGTTCGAAATACATGTACAATGAACGCTGCGAAATTAATTTTCTTAATATCAATTGATTCTAAAAATTCAAAATGCAATTTTGTTCAGTTTTACCGTGGGCAAATCAGATTTTCAAACGAATTTAAAACAAAAAGTCTACAGATTTTTAAAGGATTTGAAATGGCTGTTATTTTGAAACAGATAACCTTTTCGAGGCAAAGTTACCATAATCGATTTTTGTGGCGAGTTTGAATGGAACCGGACTAAAATTGCGAACGTGAGAACGCTAAAATACGGGCGTTAGCACGCACGCAAGGAAGTAAATATATATATATATATATGTATATATATATATATATATATATATATATATATATATATATATATATATATATATTATTATTATTATTATTTGCGTATAGACCCTGTTGGATCACGCAAAGAACTCCGACTCGTGTCTTCTTCCTTCTAATCCTCCACACCTCCCTCATCATGTCCCCATTTCCTCTTCAGCTCCTCCGTCCATTTTACCCCTGCTCTCTTTGTGGTTTCATTCTCTGGGACCTTCCAACCGAGCATCTTTCTTCTGTATGCGTGCCTGTCTTCAACGTCTGTTGAGTCTATTTCTGCATCATGTGGGTCTATTCTGACTTGTGCGATCCACGACGTTGTTGATTTGACTCCTTGTATATACTTAAGGATTCTGTTGGGATATAAAAAGTCTACTGATGTGTCCATAGAATTGAAGCCTCCTTCTTCTGATATCTGCTGCCAGGTTCGATATTTTCTCTGTGGTCTTCCGAGAGTGCAACCTGTAACCATCTTTTGTTAATCTCGGGCCAAGGATCTTCCTCAAGATTTTGCGTTCTTCCTTCAAAATACCCTCCATAGTAGCTTTTGTGTGGAGTGCTAGCGTATATATATATATATATTTCATGATTTATAGCGTATGAAAATGCCAAGCCATGGCCGGGAATCGAACCCGGGTCCTCGGGGTGAAAGCCCAGTACGCTATCAACTAGTCCACCGAGGTGGTAGGAAGTATATATATATATATATATATATAATATCCTTAAGAAGTGACCCGCAGGAGGTGCATACTATCTGCACCTATTGAGAGGATTTAGACGTCCCTTGCGGTACCCGAGTCTAACACACACTTACACTTACGACTTTAACTTTTTACACTCACGCTTACATTTAGGGAGGCGATAATAGCCTCAATGTTCTTTTCGCCTTAAAAAAACAATCCTTAAGAAGTAATCTAAAGGTTAGAAGGGTAATTAATTCTCAGTTTCATGTAATTCCTATGCGATAGTTTTTAACGCCTTCTTAATCAAATGTAATATACACAATTTTTTATCAACGAATTTCCGTTGAAAAATATGTTATTGCATTGGCCATCACGGTAAGACCCAGGGTTATTAACACGTTTTAAGTACTTGTGCGCGTGCGTGCGTGTGCGTGTGTGTGCGTGTGTGTGTGTGTGTGTGTGTGTGTGTGTGTGCACAATTTATTTCTTTGAAATTCGTGTACAGAATTTTTTTTCAAGGGAATTAAAAGAAAAAACTAAATAATATTATCATGCAATTTGTAAATACATATAGGTAAATACTTACCGTATAGTTTATCCTTACTTTTTCGCACGTCTTGTGCAGGTTAAATAGTTTTAATAATATGCTGTATCGAACGATGACTTGCACCTTGAACTTGAGCGAAGCGAGTGTCAACAACCTCTTCCCTAAAATAAACGGCTGTTTTTCCTAATTAAACATCTTCGGGCGTAATTGTGCCCAGTGGTCGTACAGACTTTGTGACGCAAACGTTATTATTTTCCTGCAGAAATGTGACCGTTTGACGTCATTGCAAGAAACCAGTCCTACCCGGACACGTACAAGAAATCTTTTATTTTACGTGATGGGATTTCTCTAGTGTTTTACTTTACATTCGCGTAGAAATACTGTTGAGATCTTACTTTAATAAGAAATATTCTGTTCTGTTTTTAAAAAAATCGTTACTTACTAATGCAATATTTATGTTGTTACAGTTTGTTCGGACATTTACCGCAAATTATTTGTGCGTATAAAAACAATACATGCGGTTTCGAGAGTACCAAACTTAAAACGTAGCTTAAACTTAGCAACTAGAATATAAGTCTAGATACATACGCCTGTGTTAAAATACTTAAAAAGCTGTTATGATTTGTTTAATTAGATTTAGAAGCAGGGCTGCGTTTTAATGTTCGGCACTCCATCGTGCGCTCCTTTTTTTCAACTTTAAAAACGTGTGTGTGTGTGTGTGTGTGTTTGCGATGCCAAAAAAAGATGACAAAATCTTTTATAGACTACCAGGAGTAGGGTACGCACTACCCCAGAGTGTGGGACTCAGATCAAGCTCAAACTCAAGTTACGATATATTGTTACCCACTAAAAAAACCACCAAAAGCATTCCTCTTCTGTAAACCTCCCCACGGAACCGCCGCCAGGCATTACTTCATGGGAAGGTGAACTGGCTGACCACCTACTCTTTTACAGCGTTGGCTCTCCTTTCTCGATCCTCAGCTCTCAACCTCTTCATGACCACTGCAGCGAATCCCGCAATGGCCCTCCAGTTGGCCTCTGAAGCCATCATTGTCGCAACCAGACTTTCCGGTGCAATGCTGCCTCGCAGATATGTTTGCAGCTTCGTCCTTTCCTCGTCGAATCTCCGACACCGGAAAAACACATATTCCGCATTTTCCTCCACTGCTGGAAGGAAGGCATTCTGTTTCCAGCCTGGGGACAAGCCGATTCTGTGTTCCAGCCTGAAATGTGTGTGTGTGTGTGTGTGTGTGTGTGTGTGTGTGTGTGTGTGTGTGTGTGTGTGTGTGTTGTGTGTGTGTGTGTGTATGAGTGTGTGTGTGTGTGTGTGTGTGTGTGTGTGTGTGTGTGTGTGTGTGTGTGTGTGTGTGTGTGTGTGTGTGTGTGTGTGTGTGTGTGTGTGTGTGTGTGTGTGTGTGTGTGTGTGTGTGTGTGTGTGTGTGTGTGTGTGTGTGTGTGTGTTGTGTGTGTGTGTGTGTGTGTGTGTGTGTGTGTGTGTGTGTGTGTGTGTGTGTGTGTGTGTGTGTGTGTGTGTGTGTGTGTGTGTGTGTGTGTGTGTGTGTGTGTGTGTGTGTGTGTGTGTGTGTGTGTGTGTGTGGAGTGTGTGTGTGTGTGTGTGTGTGTGTGTGTGTGTGTGTGTGTGTGTGTGTGTGTGTGTGTGTGTGTGTGTGTGTGTGGTGTGTGTGTGTGTGTGTGTGTGTGTGTGTGTGTGTGTGTGTGTGTGTGTGTGTGTGTGTGTGTGTGTGTGTGTGTGTGTGTGTGTGTGTGTGTGTGTGTGTGTGTGTGTGTGTGTGTGTGTGTGTGTGTGTGTGTGTGTGTGTGTGTGTGTGTGTGTGTGTGTGTGTGTGTGTGTGTGTGTGTGTGTGTGTGTGTGTGTGTGTGTGTGTGTGTGTGTGTGTGTGTGTGTGTGTGTGTGTGTGTGTGTGTGTGTGTGTGTGTGTGTGTGTGTGTGTGTGTGTGTGTGTGTGTGTGTGTGTGTGTGTGTGTGTGTGTGTGTGTGTGTGTGTGTGTGTGTGTGTGTGTGTGTGTGTGTGTGTGTGTGTGTGTGTGTGTGTGTGTGTGTGTGTGTGTGTGTGTGTGTGTGTGTGTGTGTGTGTGTGTGTGTGTGTGTGTGTGTGTGTGTGTGTGTGTGTGTGTGTGTGTGTGTGTGTGTGTGTGTGTGTGTGTGTGTGTGTGTGTGTGTGTGTGTGTGTGTGTGTGTGTGTGTGTGTGTGTGTGTGTGTGTGTGTGTGTGTGTGTGTGTGTGTGTGTGTGTGTGTGTGTGTGTGTGTGTGTGTGTGTGTGTGTGTGTGTGTGTGTGTGTGTGTGTGTGTGTGTGTGTGTGTGTGTGTGTGTGTGTGTGTGTGTGTGTGTGTGTGTGTGTGTGTGTGTGTGTGTGTGTGTGTGTGTGTGTGTGTGTGTGTGTGTGTGTGTGTGTGTGTGTGTGTGTGTGTGTGTGTGTGTGTGTGTGTGTGTGTGTGTGGGTGGGTGGGCGCGTGTATATTAGTACCCAGAATAAGCGCATAACTTGTTAAAAAAATTATAAATTGAGAATATAATGTAAAAAACCCAAAGTGAACCTAAAATTAAGTACAAAATTAAGTACAATAAGTAACCCAAGTTAGTTCAAGTACAAAAAGTATTTATTCAAGACAGTACGTGATTTAGTTTACAATAACACATTAAGTGTAATAAACATCAGTGTAATGACGTCGTTACGTCATTTTCATGGCCTCAATGGTTACAGCATTTAACTTTACGTCCCGTAGGATTCATCAGGTAGTTTTTTACTCACTTCAGGGATGAAGGCAGAGACGGAAGCGTTGAAGCGACGCATTGTACTTGTGTCGTGGCAGGCGCTTCTGCTTGAAATGAAGCTGTGATACTTACCGTCTTCTGTTTTTTTGGTATTGTTAAATGAGATTTTTGAAGCGATGCGTTTAAATTTGGCGAGAGGAGTGAATAGAAATAAAGTATGCCGAATGTAACAAAATATGAAACGAACGAGCAAATAAATTTCGTCCTTTTTCTTCCTCTTTTTTGATACACAGTATATGAAAACGTAGTGTTGCTTTGGTTTCGGTATTGAAGAACACGCGCACGTTGTAACCGTTTATAATACATTCGAAATTAATATAAACGTTTATAATGATTGTTGTTAATATTAGTAGTTTTAAACAACATAACCTGAAATTTATTGTAGCCTATCATCTGTTCAATGAAATCAGCTGATCGTTACGAATTAATATAAAACAACAGATCTTTTACTATAACTGCAATAAATAATATCTAAGCTAGGTTCACGTATTTATTTATTTAAACAAAACAATATTTCTGTAAACATATCCTCAAACTAATTGTTATGATCAGCAAACATATTATTAACAAAAGTTTCATTTCTGTCGGTATTTTCCCAAGTTTTATATGTGTACTTTTTTACTACTTCTATTAATTTTTCCACAATTTTTTAAAAATTTCTTACTTTTTTTTGAATTTTTGGCATCCATAAGCCCTGGTTACTTAAGCTAGTGGGAAATACGGCCGTGTTTAGAAGGTTGGCTTCAATGCTTCAGATTTGCGGAGCTAGTCGCTGGTAGGAACAACATATAAAGTATTATATGTTAATATTAAATTATTAATAATAGAACGAATATAGGCCAGATAGAAAAGCTTGAAATAACGGAAAGGAAAATCTTAAGAAAAATTATAGGAACAAAATTTCAGGATAATAAGGTAGTATATATAAGAAATGAAGCTCTCTATAAGAAAATTGAAAAACTATCACATACTATGAGAAAAAGGAGAATAAATTTCAAAGAGGATGAAACGAAGAGAAGAAGAAAGAACGAATATAACAGAAGCTAAGAAAAGGGCAGATCCCTGAATGGTGAAACCGGAAATAGTGGTCGCTGACTTACGTGCGATCAGGAAACCACACGTGAAAAAATGAACGTTATATTGTGTAGCGTGACAGTTTTGTTTGTTTAAGGTTTCCTATCACTTTCCAAAGTACTCGCGTATCACCTTGTGTATGCGAGTGTGATATGAATAATATACCTGAAAGCGTAGAAGGTATAAGTGCAGATCAGAGTTTAGGTTTTACTATTATTGTGGCTCTAATAATGGAAATTCTCTAGTAAGCTATTCAAGAATCGTGCACAGTAGTTTTACATTGCAAAACCGCTGGAATAAATTCACGTAAAACATAAATTGGTCTAGTTGACCTTGAAATAAAATGCTACTTACAAACGCGGTAAATAAAATCGGAAAACCGGTTGCCTCGGTTGCGATTGCGTTCCGGGCGTGCTGTTTGTGTGAAATTATTTTAAAAATCTTACTCTTGAGGGCCGTGTAACCGATCATTAGGTCAGTGTAATCGGAGGATAATCAAATCGTGTTGACCGTGCGAAAAAACGCGAACTATTTTGTGCGTGTGTTGTTTGTCTATTTGAAGTATAAAAAAGATTTGATAAAGAAGTAAACCCTGACCACTATCTGTTTTTCTGATGGACCGATTTTGACAAATTACGCCGACTATCCGGTTTCCTGTCTGCAGCTTCCGGTATGTGAAAGTTTTTGTACCCTTTTTAATTCATTCAAGTAACACGTACAGTAACTTGGTAACATTTCTTTTTTTGTAGGACGTACAGTGATTGGCGCAAAACATTTTCACTTACGAATGCCAAATTGCGTTTATATTAGGGAATTTCAATTTGCAAAATGGGCGCCGATCCTTACCAGACCTTTTTGAAAGGGCATTCAATTTGATATATAATTTTACAAATTTGTATTTGTCCGAGTATAAATGTCTGCTTTTCATGTATATTTATCTGGGGGGACTTGCGCGAGTGTATGTGCGTGTGCACGTGTAAAAATAATGTTGGTTATTTTTATGACACCATATTCAGTTTTGAAATATTCATAAATTTAGCATAATTTCGTTGAAAATATGGAAAAGAATCTAACTGCGTAGGAATTAATTTTCGTACTTCCAATGATAATTTGAAAATTTTAAATATGACTACTACTTTGTAAAGATTTTAACGCGGCATACGATGGAGAAACAAGATTTAAAATATTATGATACGAGATTGTTACTTCAATGGTTTTACGAAACCATTTGCCGTGTCAGTTTTACGAAAATTCGCTCTTATCACGTCAGCGAAACAGCCGCGATTATTTACAATAATTTCGTTTGAAAATTTATAGTAGCAATAAATTCTGCCAATACGTTTGAAATACTTTTAAATTACTGAACGTAACATTTAATGTGCATTTTGCGTCATTTGTCTAGGCCAGTACGAAATGAAATGATTATTTGTTCGTGACGCATGGCAGTGTATAGAAAATCGGTTTGTCTTTAAGGTAGTTACGCTTTCAGCTATAACTTTGACAAGTTACAAGTTGAACCCATCAAACAGTGTCCAATCGCATTTCCTGACTGTTTATATTTTTGACAATCTTATTTCTTAATAGTAATTAATGTCAAAACCACATAAATTACGATTTAACAACTCTCGGGCAATACGAAACCCTGACCGCTGTGTTTGAAATGAAATTTGAAAATTTAAAACCGCCAGATTTTAACGCCGATTACAACAGTTAAATAAGTAAAACCAGAATAGCCGCCATTTTGAAACGGTTAAATTGAAATTCACAACGTTTTTAAATAATTAATGTCAAAAACCGCAATAAATTTTCAGGCAATACGAAACCCTGACCGCTGTGTTTGAATGAAATTTGAAAATTTAAAACCGCCAGATTTTAACGTTGATTTGAAGTTATCTGGTTAAATTGTTATTTAAAAAAATTAGCCGCCATTTTGAAACGTTTTGAAAAGGAACGTTTTAAGGAACGTTTTGTAATTAATGTCAAAACCACATAAATTACGATTTCAGGCACGATAAATTACAACTTTCAGGCAATACGAAACCCTGACCGCTGTGTTTGAAATTAAATTTGAAAATTTAAAACCGCCAGATTTTAACGCCGATTACAACAGTTAACCAGATAGTTAAATAAGTAAAACCGTTATTTTAAAAAAATAGAATAGCCGCCATTTTGAAACGGTTAAATTGAAATTCACAACGTTTTTAAGGAACGTTTTTTTAAACGTTTTTAAGTAAAATAGGCCGCCTCGGTGGCCTAGTTGATAGCGTACTAGGCTTTCACCCCGAGGACCCGGGTTCGATTCCCGGCCAGGGCTTGGCATTTTCATACGCTATAAATCATCCCATCGTCTGCATTAGCCCAAGTGTGTACAATAGTCGGACGTTAAAAAAAAAAAAAAAATAAGTAAAATATTTGCAGTGTTTTTGAATTCTCTTCGGTTTTTTTTTGTTTTAAGGCGAAAAGTACATTGAGGCAATTATCGCCTCCCGAAATGTAAGCGTGAATGTAAAGTGTTAAAGTCGTAAGTGTATTGTTGCCGCGAGGGACGTCTAAATCCTCTCAATAGGTGCAGCTAGTCTGCATCCCCTGCGGGGTTCCGTATTTTTGTGATAAAATTGTTAAATATAAATATTAAATTTTCAGTTTATTGTTTAAAACGTTACACAGATTTAATCGCATTCTTTAAACAATCCGAATTTGGTTGTGTGTAAAGAACAAACGAACAGTACAATTGAAGTTGCTAGATGAGGTAAGCTCAGTTGAGAACAATCGTAATTCAAGTATTTTACAAAATTTGAAATAAAAGACATTTTTTGTTAATAAATAACCTCAAAGTCCGTCCACTGTCGGGTTCGTAATATTTACAAATTACAAATTACAAATGAGAACTCAAGCAGATACTGATCACACTGTGATTGAGCAATATTATTATAACGCAGGCATTACGTTAACACTGGCGGGGATAACACTAAGGTCATCAACATCCGAAACATTCTGGTTTGTATTGTTTTATGTTTGATTAGTTTTTTGCACTGTGTATTTTTTGGTAGCAACTTTCTAAGGTTAACTTGTATTCTTTATTAAATTTCCTGGCGTGTTCGCTAATCCACGCATTTAGTTACCGACCGCAGAGCAACTTAGAGTTAGGTTTTACAGTAATAGGTGAGTTGGTTTTACATATAGCTTAGTGCCGCGAGTGTTTCGCAAACAATGGATTTCGATGTTGTGCGCTTTTAATGGTGTTTGTATTTTTAAGTTCAGTGGTTATTTTTCACTAATTTTCGGCCTGGTGAATATTATGTATTATTGTAAAATTTTTGTATTATCTGTGGTTTAAAATGGTTGCTGTCTTTCCGTCTGACGAAATCAGATTTTCAAATTTTATGGCTGTCGTGATTCATTTTGTTGTTTAAAAGTTAGACAATGCTGTTTAAAATGTTTGATGTTATTTTTCTGAAAATTAATTTCCACCGTGTCATCGAGACAGTTGCGTGCGTCGTTATAATCTCTTTTCAAAGTCAACAAGTTTTCCATCCGATAATTGTTTACAGTTTTAAATTTTGCCAAACATTGTTTTGTGTACCATTGTTTCGCGTGTTCCGAGCGATTACTTCAGGTTCTAGATCACATTTTGTTGCTTAAAAGTTAGACAATGCCGTTTCAGATGTTTGATGTTATTTTTCTGAAAATTAATTTCCACCGTGTCATCGAGACAGTTGCGTGCGTCGTTATAATCTCTTTTAAAAGTCAGCAAGTTTTCCATCCGATAATTGTTTACAGTTTTTAATTTTGCCAAACATTGTTTTGTGTACCATTGTTTCGCGTGTTCCGAGCGATTATTTCAGGTTCTAGATCACATTTTGTTGCTTAAAAGTTAGACAATGCCGTTTAAGATGTTTGATGTTATTTTTCTGAAAATTAATTTCCACCGTGTCATCGAGACAGTTGCGTGCGTCGTTATAATCTTTTTTAAAAGTCAGCAAGTTTTCCATCCGATAATTGTTTACAGTTTTTAATTTTGCCAAACATTGTTTTGTGTACCATTGTTTCGCGTGTTTCGAGCGATTACTTCAGGTTCTAGATCACATTTTGTTGCTTAAAAGTTAGACAATGCCGTTTCAGATGTTTAATGTTATTTTTCTGAAAATTAATTTCCACCGTGTCATCGAGACAGTTGCGTGCGTCGTTATAATCTCTTTTAAAAGTCAACAAGTTTTCCATCCGATAATTGTTTACAGTTTTTAATTTTGCCAAACATTGTTTTGTGTACCATTGTTTCGCGTGTTCCGAGCGATTACTTCAGGTTCTAGATCACATTTTGTTGCTTAAAAGTTAGACAATGCCGTTTCAGATGTTTGATGTTATTTTTCTGAAAATTAATTTCCACCGTGTCATCGAGACAGTTGCGTGCGTCGTTATAATCTCTTTTCAAAGTCAACAAGTTTTCCATCCGATAATTGTTTACAGTTTTTAATTTTGCCAAACATTGTTTTGTGTACCATTGTTTCGCGTGTTCCGAGCGATTACTTCAGGTTCTAGATCACATTTTGTTGCTTAAAAGTTAGACAATGCCGTTTCAGATGTTTGATGTTATTTTTCTGAAAATTAATTTCCACCGTGTCATCGAGACAGTTGCGTGCGTCGTTATAATCTCTTTTAAAAGTCAACAAGTTTTCCATCCGATAATTGTTTACAGTTTTTAATTTTGCCAAACATTGTTTTGTGTACCATTGTTTCGCGTGTTCCGAGCGATTACTTCAGGTTCTAGATCACATTATGTTGCGTAAATTTCTACAACAGATCTGAATAACAGGAAGCATTTCCTTATAACTTGTTTTTAAAACCTTGGAAACGTCAGGTTTACTATTTTATTCACGTTTGTGATGTTTTTTTTCGTTCTAAGTGAAATTCCTACAAACTGGTTTTATTGCATTTGACTTATTGTGTCACTTATTTATTACGAAAAATATAGTTTCATTTTTTCCCTTAAATTGTTGTACACGTGCGAGAACTTATGTTAAATATCTTCAATTAATCTGATATGTTAATGGTAATTATATCTTGAGGTCAATTGTTATGTAATTTCTAAATAAGCAGTTGTTCTTGCAATAAGGAAGTAACGTTTGTCATTTTCATTATAATTATAGTTGAAGTTGTTTTCAGTATTTCCAAGTAACGCGCATGCGTTAATGGACGTAAGCATAAAAAAATGTTCTACTATTTCGAAAATCGGCATTACCTTTGTTCGTTTGTTTCGGGTGTAACAACTACTAACAGTGCTTCTTGATTTTTTTTACTTTTAAAACGGTTATTATATTAACGTGTTTTTTTGTTGAGTCAGATGTGTTTATCTCATTCGTTATCGTGTTAAGGTTTACTTCAGTAGGTTCAACCATTCTGGAGCTAAGTTATTTTAAAAACCACAAAATGGCGGATATTTGTACACTCACGCGTTTTCGGAAAAATATTCTCTTTCTTAGATTGAGCTAAGTTTGGCAGCTTACTTGCGGTACACCTTGTATCATTACTGGTAATTTAATTTCCTGCCAGATTCGTTGACGTGATATGCCACGAACTGCTTTTGTTTTGATCGATTTCATTGTCGTTTCATTTTTTTGTCTCAACTGTAACAAAATGCTTTATAAAGCTAATATAACCTACAATCAAGTCACCTTGCAATTAAAACATGGCAAACTGTGATTCGTTAAATGACTTTACTTAATTACTTTAAAAAAAACGTTTAGTAAAGCCGTAATAGTTTTGTATAAAATATTTTTAAATTAACATTGTTAGTATTAAAAAACCAAAATTTTAAATTATAGTTCAGTTTTAAGTTAAACGCTTTAGTTTCGCATGATGATCCGATTTTGAGATATATTATAGTATAAATAAAACCACTTAAAGCGGGCTTATGTTTATTATAGTCTAAATCACAAACTACTTTTTATAAACTGGTATATTCTAAAGCAAACCACTTAATATGGACTAGGTATATTATAAACTAAATCAAACCACTTAATATGGACTAGGTATATTGTAAACTAAATCAAACCACTTAATATGGACTAGGTATATTGTAAAATAAACCAAACCACTTAATATGGACTAGGTATATTGTAAACCAAATCAAACCACTTAATATGGACTAGGTATATTGTAAAATAAACCAAACCACTTAATATGGACTAGGTATATTATAAACTAAATCAAACCACTTAATATGGACTAGGTATATTGTAAACCAAATCAAACCACTTAATATGGACTAGGTATATTGTAAAATAAACCAAACCACTTAATATGGACTAGGTATATTGTAAACCAAATCAAACCACTTAATATGGACTAGGTATATTGTAAAATAAACCAAACCACTTAATATGGACTAGGTATATTGTAAACCAAATCAAACCACTTAATATGGACTAGGTATATTGTAAACCAAATCAAACCACTTAATATGGACTAGGTATATTGTAAACCAAATCAAACCGCTTAATATGGACTAGGTATATTGTAAAATAAACCAAACCACTTAATATGGACTAGGTATATTATAAACTAAATCAAACCACTTAATATGGACTAGGTATATTGTAAACTAAATCAAACCACTTAATATGGACTAGGTATATTGTAAAATAAACCAAACCACTTAATATGGACTAGGTATATTGTAAACCAAATCAAACCACTTAATATGGACTAGGTATATTGTAAAATAAACCAAACCACTTAATATGGACTAGGTATATTGTAAAATAAACCAAACCACTTAATATGGACTAGGTATATTGTAAACCAAATCAAACCACTTAATATGGACTAGGTATATTGTAAAATAAACCAAACCACTTAATATGGACTAGGTATATTGTAAAATAAACCAAACCACTTAATATGGACTAGGTATATTGTAAAATAAAACAAACCACTTAATATGGACTAGGTATATTGTAAACTAAATCAAACCACTTAATATGGACTAGGTATATTGTAAAATAAACCAAACCACTTAATATGGACTAGGTATATTATAAACTAAATCAAACCACTAATATGGACTAGGTTTATAAACTAAATCAAACCACTTAATATAGACTAGGTATATTATAAACTAAATCAAACCACTTAATATAGACTAGGTATATTATAAACTAAATCAAACTTCTTAATATGGACTAGGTATGTTATAAACTAAATCAAACCACTTAATATGGACTAGGTATATTATAAACTAAATCAAACCACTTATATTGTAAACACTGTTTACTATAGACTAGGTGTATTATAAACTAAACCATACCATTTAATATGGACTAGGTAGGCCTATATATTATAGTATAAATCAAACCACTTTAGACTAGCAAATATAAAACCTATTATTGTAATACTGTAATTCTAAAATCAGCTGTTTAAGTAGTGTCAATTTGTGGCCTAATTTGAAATTGAGTAACTCCGTCCGAACTATTGGACAGAACATTCTTCTGTCATAGACAAGTTGCAGACATTTTGACGTTAATCCTTTGCGAATTTTATAATTTGACCTCGTTACGCAATCACATTATTTAAAATTCATTTTCATTACAATTGGCAAAACTTTCACTTCCAAAACCATTTATTTAGTTTTAAATAGAATAAAAATATTTTTGTAACATAAATGTTTCTTTTCTTGAAAAAAAAATATAATCACTTTACTTTTTATTTTTAATTTCACGTCAAAAAATCGGACAAAGTTTATTTATTACACACAGTATACGTTTTAATAAACGTTTATGATTATTTTTGTTTTCTTGAACTGTTTTTAAAGGAAAATACAATTCCTTGCGTCGTTTTGTACTGTAATATAACTTAATTAAATACTAGAAATAAATAATATGACGTATACACTTATACAGATAAATATACAGTGTAAAACGTGTTTAGCATTTTGTGTACCGAAGCGAGGTCAGTCTGTTCGTGTACAAGGAAACCAACAGCTATGTAGATTGTGCGTTTATATAATACACATCCATTAACGTTTAGCTGAAAACACTCATTTTTTATATAAAATCTATAATATATAGCTATAAAACAAGTCCTGACTTATAACTAACTTACTGACAAAACTACAACAGTTATTGACTTGAGGATACGTTCATTTTGTAACGTAGAGACGCACTAACAAAGATGTTTTTGAAAAACCATTCCTAAAGTGAGTGAATTAGTATATTCACCCTTCAAAGTTCCTTTTTTCCGCATATAATGTATTTATTTTCATAACAGCTGTTGAGTAAAAACAGAATTTTAAATAATTAATTTCTAATAACGGTTTCTAAATTTAATAAACAGGAAAATATATTTAATATTTCGCAGGGCTGGCCCACAAGCGAGCATCATTTTCCTCAGAATTACTGTTACTAAATAAGCTAATATTAGAACGTAATTACTACAAGACAGAGCTTTCCCCTCTCTTAATCTGCACACACTGCTTCCCCGTCTCTTTATCTTCATACACACTTCTCTCGTCCCTTAATTTTCACACACATATTCCCTCGACCCTTAATCTTCAAATACAGCTTCCCCTGTCCCTTAGTCTTCACACACAGCTTCGTCGTCTCTTTATCTTCACACATGGCTTCCTCCGTCTCTTTATCTTCAAATACACTTCCCTCGACCCTTAATCTTCAAATACAGCTTCCCCTGTCCCTTAGTTTTCACACACAGCTTCCTCCGTCTCTTTATCTTCACACACAGCTTCCTCCGTCTCTTTATCTTCATATACACTTCCCTCGACCCTTAATCTTCAAATACAGCTTCCCCTGTCCCTTAGTTTTCACACACAGCTTCCTCCGTCTCTTTATCTTCACACACAGCTTCCTCAGTCTCTTTAGCTTCATACACACTTCTCTCGTCCCTTAATTTTCACACACATATTTCCCCGTCACTTAATCTTCAAATACAGCTCCCCTGTCCCTTAGTCTTCACACACATCTTTTTTGTCTCTTTATCTTCACACACGGCTTCCTCCGTCTCTTTATCTTCATACACACTTCCCTCGTCCCTTAATCTTCAAACACAGCTTCCCCTGTCCCTTCGTTTTCACACAGCTTCCTCGTCCCTCGCTCTTCATACACAGCGTCCCCCTCTCTTTATCTTCACACACAGTTCTTCCGTATCTTAGACAACTTATTATTTATTTATTTATTTTAAATACTTTATGCCGGTAAGACTTCATGCTTTATGCCAGTGAGACTAATGAGGACGATGTAACAGCGTCTAACGGAAAAGTAGAATTACGTCATTGCTCACTGCGTAGTATTGTTTTAAATTTATTTTTGTGTTAACAATTATCCGAACTAAAGAAATTCTGGAATTATATATATATATATATATATATATATATATATATGTATATGTGTATATATGGGTGTGTGTGGTTTAGTGGATAGCGTACTGGCTTTCACCCCCGAGGATCCGGGTTATTCCCGGCGAGGGCAGACGTATAAATCATATAGGTGCACAATTTGTTAACACAAAAAAAAAAAAAAAAAAAAAAAAATTAAGTTTTATTCTGAATATTGATAAGGTTTGTAGAACAAATTCTCGAGCTCGAGCTCGTCTACAAAATGGTATTTTCAAAATATTTCTTCAGGAACGATCATAAGCTGTCCCGAATGAATGTATAGAATTGAAATTCGGATCTGCATTCAGTACAAAAAGAATTTTTTATAATTGAACGATAATGTGATATTTTGTTGACATATTTTACGTTCAACGGAATATTGATATGGTTTGTCGGATGTTACGTAGGCTATGGGAGCCAAACGTAAGCTTATTAATTAATTATCGGCCACTAATTGGTTACACAATACATCGTCTGTTTTGTTATTAGAATAAAGAAAGTGTAATACTGAATAAACAATAGGCTAATGAAAGCTTTTCTTTCCCAGCCTACAACAAACTTCCTCGAGTTCACAATACGGGTATCTTTATACCAGAAAACATAAAGTCGAACTTTCTAATATCATCTTTAATTTACAGAATAAAACAGGCTAAATTTTAAAATTGGTACACATTTTCTAGTTTAGCCAGTCCGAAATTGTTAAAAACAAATAGGCTTGCGTGACTGGCTAATTTTTTTTTGCATGCCAGACTGTATACTTTTTCATTGTTACGATTTAATTATTTTTATACTAATTTAGATGCATGCAGGAAAGGGCAACTTTTGAAAATTATTTTCGTGTTAAATTTCGCGTGTGTGTAGGTACACAACTTAAAAATTAACTGAAACTGTCACAAACTATGAATTTGAGTAGGCCTATCGTAGGCTATATAAGGGACTTTAATAATTAATCATTTTATAACCCTACTTTCCACGGTTATACATGGTATTTATACTGTCTAAATATAATAATAAATATAATATTTGTGATTCTGGATTCAAAAATTGTTATGACGTGTACAATAAGTAATTTAACTACATAAATTTAGAAAATACACATTTTTAAAATTAACAAGAACAATAAACATAACCTCAATTAAAATGATATTGAAGCGAAATCAGCTGTTTAGAAGTAGTCAATTCCGGTCTAGATATAGTTTAGACGCGAAAGCAAATGTTTTGTCAACCGCGACTATACAAGTTCTCACTAAAAATACATTTTATTAATCAATAAAAAATAAATAAAATCCGCGTTCACTAGAGTGCGCCTATGTATGTGTTAGAGCGTTCCGTGACGGTAAAACGTTCCGTGGCGACAAACTGATTTTATTCCCGTGCAAAACATACACCCATACACCGCGAAAAGAAGTAGTCACTTCAAAAATCGCGATGAATTTATTAACTGAATAATTAACGGTAATAAATTTAACTGAAAAATTATTAATAATTATTGTGAAAATTTCCTTCAATTTGTGCAGAACCGAAATTCTGTACAAAGTGAAGGGAATTTTCACACCGTCTATTTAACTGAAAGTTTAAATCGACTTTTCAAAACGTACGGTAGCGATCAGGGTCGATTATTTCGTGATCCTCATGGTCGACACTCACTTCAGACTAAATCTTGCCACGATGGCAGTTCGAATCGTTCACTTTCCAATGGGAATTCGCTACTAATGAGGTTAATAAAATGACAATGTAACACGCAAATGAAGAATAAATTGGATTATTAGACTATCGGCCTTCCTTCGGCGGTTATCCGCGATCGTCTTCCTCGGCAGCCAAACCTGTTTGTGGCCGGATCACTTCTTGTAACAAAAATTAATGCAGTATTTGTAGTTGTAATATTATAGCTCGGCGGGAAGACCTTGGCTTCGGATGATATTGCCGCAGGGAGGGGATTTAAATTGTCTTCATATTTTTCTGACTGTATAACTGACGTCGAATTTTCGCCCATGGCCTTCAGAACAGGATTCAAGTAATGTCGGTGTTTACGGCCGGAATTCGAGTTCCCCACTGTTTATCAGCGGCCTGCTTTTTTCCATTAAAAGTTACTGTATTCTCTATGAAGTTTTGTTTCCATTTAGACTGTTGTGTTAATATTAACTACTTAGGTCTATTAAATACGATGTTAATTTTAATCGTCTTGCAACTCCGTCTTTGCGTACCTACAACTCGTTTCGGTACATATGTACCATCTTCGGGTTATTATCGTTCGAAAACGTCAAGAATTAGAACTATTTTGCAATATATATATATATATATATATATATATATATATATATATATATATATATAAACAAAACAACATTACCATGAACTATGAAAATATTGTGTAAGTTTACTGAAAAACGTGGAAAAAAATGAATACTTCTGTTGGTCATCCAATAAGCTTTGGATGGCGTTAGAGTATAATTATATAGGAATGTCGTTAATGAGGGCAGCCAAAACGTTGTACGAAAATATAACAGCAAAAATAGAAGTAGGAAATAAAATGTCTGAATGTTTCGAAATCACTAAGGGACTTAAACATGTATGTTCCCTCCCCCCCAAATTGTTTAAAATCTGCTTTACAATGGAAACGCAAGTGTGAGAGAATAGGTATACCATTAAAGGACACTTTATACACCCTATTACCAAGTAGTTTTAGCGCAGGATTGAGAGGATCTAGGATATATGAGTAGAGAATTAAAAGGGGAATATTCTAGAATATATCAGTAGAGAATTAAAAGGGGAATATTCTAGAATATATGAGTAGAGAATTAATAGGGGAATATTCTAGAATATGTGAGTAGAGAAATAATAGGGGAATATTCTAGAATATATGAGTAGAGAATTAATAGGGGAATATTCTAGAATATATGAGTAGAGAATTAATAGGGGAATATGATATTTGGGAACTTGAGGTAAACCTAAACAAAACACAGTAAATGTTTACATGTCCTGCATTGGAGGACAGAGCAGAAATCTTTTATTGGAACACAACATACTCTTCAAAGGATACAACTTACAAGTAATTAGGAATGATGATTACGAGCGATGAACTCTTGGAAGCAGAGATTATAGAGCGGAGCACCTTGGGAAGAAAGCAATAAGGATACTGAACAGCATCATATGGGCTCAACATATATCGAAATAAATAAACAGAATATGTAATATAATTATAAAAAGCATAATATCATATGGAATTCGTCAACAGATGGGAATAGAGGACACGGTTATAAAGCATATTGAGAGGAGTCAGTTTATTTGATACGGTCATGTCCAACGGATGAGCCAAGCGCGACTGCCGAAACAAGCGATGGAGTGGGTGCCGACTTTAAATAGAGCAAGAGGAAGACCAAGGAAGAGCTGGATGGAAAGGAATCCGTAAAGCTATGAGTGATCGAAATTTACAAATCGGACAATGACAAGATCGGAAAGAGTGGAATCTAGGCATTGGACAACGTCGCTGCACGTTTTAACCGATATTACATATATATAATCTCATATGGAAACGAAGTTTGTTACCACTTAAACTGTTTTAAACAAAGTTAAAACTGTTTGCACTGAAACAGAAAACAGAAAAGTGCCTTGAAGCTACAGAAATTGACTATTGGTGAAGAGCCGCAGGTCGGTTGAAATGGGAAAAGATAAAAATGTAAGAATCCGTGAAATCGTAGATGCGAAGCACACAGTTGTAGAAGGAATTAAGACAATACTTCGATGGTTTGGGCATGTCCAAAGGATGGACGAAAATCGATTTCCAAAACATTCTAATATGAAAATCACTTGCTCGCAAAAAAAAGAGGAAAACTGAGATTTATTTGGAGAGAAGGAATTGATAAGGAAGTGAGAGAGAGGGGATTGGATCAAGCTCTGTGGAATGACAGGGAAAATGGACGCTAGGAATCGGAGAACGTTATAAGCCGGAAAGAAGATTAGTTAATGAGATATGAGGTACGTTAATGTACCAAGCTCAAATCTGTTGGCGTCTGAAGATAGGAAATAATTTAAGTTGGTGACTTAACACCGAGTAGCTTTGGTTATGTTTTCCTGAAGCACTTGCCGGGTCAAAGACACGAGGCCGCCTCGGTGGCCTAGTTGATAGCGTACTGGGCTTTCACCCCGAGGACCCGAGTTTGATTCCCGGTCAGGGCTTGGCATTTTCTTACGCTATAAATCATCCCATAGTCTGCATTAGCCCAAGTGTGCACAATAGTCGGATGTTAAAAAAAAAATCAAACACACGACACTGCGTTCAGAGGAAATTACACTGTGAGGGGATTGTATAAAGGTCTAAGGAACGGCAGAGAAAAATGGAAGCTAGGAATCGGAAGACGCCGGAGAACTTTTTAAGCCGAAAAGAAAGAAAGGAAGAGAAAAGTTTGTTGCTAAACTAAATGCGTTTATTTACAAATAGCGGTTATTTAAAATAATAACTTTTTACTGTACACTGTATTAAAGTATGTTTTATTAGTGTAATGAAACGTTAGGTTATAACAATTGAAATAATATTTGCCAGGATTCAAATATATTTATATACAGGGTGTTTAGAAAAAAGGTTCCAAGAATTCAGGGCGCGATTCCCCATATCAAAATTAGATGAAAAGTTCCAATAAATATAGGTCAAAAACGCTTTGTTTTCTGTCTAGCCATCATTTTGTTTTTTTTTTTTGCTTCATGAAATTGGGCACACATATACGTATCTGTATCGACGACTGTTTAAAAAAGTACCTAAATTTTATCTTGAAAATATCGAAATGGCGGCCATTAAAATGTTTTAATTATGAATAACTTTTTAATTTTATTTTATGAAAATTACTAAGTTAGGTAAAGTATTGCCCGTTTCGTTATGAACAAAATGAAACTTTATTTTTTAAAATCCGATAAAAATAACGAAATTACGACGATATTTGTGTAAGCTGCCATTACTGGCTTTCAGACACTGAAATTTGAGCCCGACGTCATTTCCTTCTGTTGAAAATGGGAACATGGCGGGTCGTAAAGTTTATTACATTTTATTAATGGCACCCAGAAATTATACCAGAATAATTTTGAAATATTCAAAATATTACAGTAAAAAAAAACCAAAACACGAAAATAATTACAGAAATCATGAAAATACTTAAAAAATACTTGAAAATCACAAAATTATATATATATATATATATATATATATATATATATATATATATATATATATATATATAATAATTCTCAGTAGGTTCGGCTACTGAGAATGAAGAGGGCTCTTGGTATAACGCGTGATATCTACAATAAGAGATGTATGTCGACGCACACAAAAATCAGACACTACAACACAGTCATAAAACCGGAGGTATTATATGCAAGCGAGACGCTAGTACTCCACACAAAAGCTACCATGGAGGGTATTTTGAAGAAAGAACGCAAAATCTTGAGGAAGATCCTTGGCACGAGATTAACAGAAGATAGATACAGGTTGCACTCCCGGAAGACCACAGAGAAGATATCGAACCTGGCAGCAGTTATCAAAAGAAGGAGGCTTCGGTTCTATGGACACATCAGTAGACTCCCAACAACGAGACTTGCCAACAGAATCCTTAAGTATATATAAGGAGTCAAATCAACAACGTCGTGGATCACACAAGTCAGAATAAACCTACATGACGCAGGAATAGACTCAACAGATGTTGAAGACAGGCACGCATACAGGAGAAAGATGCTCGGTTGGAAGGTCCCAGAGAATGAAATCCCAAAGAGAGCAGGGGTAAAATGGACGGAGGAGCGGAAGAGGATCCATGGGGACAGGATGTGGACAGGAGGTGTGGAGGATTAGAAGGAACAAGACATGAGTCTGAGTGCTTTGCGTGATCCAACAGGATCTATGCAGATAATAATAATAATAATAATAATAATAATAATAATAATAATAATAATAATAATAATAATAATAATATATATATATATATATATATATATATATATATATATATATATATATATATATATATATATATATGGCTCTCTAGTCGATGTGCTATAGCACCGGTTAGTCTGCTGCGTCTCTGACATGCGCACCTCAAGGTTCTTAGTTACTCGTAGTTATTAGTGTTATTTTAATTGACATCTGTCATGAAGTATAGGCCTACAAGTAAAGTAAAACAAAAAACTGGCCTCATCGTAATAGCTGCTCTAATAGTTTATTTTTAATATTTAAAAAATTGATTTGAATAACAAGCTCAAGGATAACCATTGAATTGTCAATTAATTTAAATAACGACTTTCATTTATCGGAATACTATTTTCCATTAGCTGTGATTTTTCAAAAATCTACATAATTATCTGGTTATTTGTATTATATAATTGTTACAAACGATCTGTATTGTAAAATATTGTAATGATCGATCCAAGTCTACTTTAAAGTAAACAAAAATTTTAAAGTTTATCAATATTATTGTTGATAATTATTTATCAGTAATTAAACAGTAGAAATCATTGAGATTTGTGAGTAACACACTCAAATTGGAGTGTAGGCTATTTGAAAATTATAGCCTGACGTCAAATTATAATAGAAATCTGTAGGCTGCGAGAAATTTGTGGGACTCAGGTTAATATAATTCAGTATCTCTGTTACAAAATAGTGTCAAACGGAATACGTTTAAATAAATTTCTAATAAAGTTTTGGAACGGACGCGTATAAGCCGTCTTATGAAAGATTCCAGCGAATATTTTAAAATCAACAGCGCGTATAGGCTGCACCATGTTGAAAATAATTCAGTTTATTAGCTCGGTTTCAAAATATGTTAAACAGAATAGTTTCTGAAGAAACGCAGGCCACCGGGCCATTCCTAGGATAATGTGCGATGCCCTCGTGTCTAACTATTCACATTTAATTAGACGGGTCGATGGTCACACGCTGCGGAGTATGGTTTTGAGATATTTTATGGTGCACCCGTGTTCGTGCACCGTGAATTGAAATATCGCTGATAAACTGATTGACAGATTTCAATTAATTTCGCTCGATTTGTAAACAAAACGTTAAGAGGAGCGAAAGAGAAATCCGATTAGAGAATTACAAAAAGGAAAAATTGAAAACGTGGCCCAATTTTTTTTTTTTAGTTTAGGTAATCAGAATTTTAACTTAGATTTCTTTCAAATTTGCTCAAAATTTAGATTAGATTCAAATTAGAGGAAGGGATAATACAACCCCAGGCACTGCGATCAACACACCTATTGTGCAACCAAACCTCTTGAGTTCAGCAGATTGTTGCCCTTAGTAAGTTCCAACAATCCACTGACTAGTTCAATCTGCTAGATCCCTAGGGTCCTGGAAACCAAAAACCCCTAGCCTCCTACCAGCAAGAGCTTCACAATCAAGGATTTCTCCAACTATTTCCTGCACAATCTACACACGGTTTCACCATGGTACACCTTATCCTGTTCATGCGCACCCTGCAGACCACAGTGCCCAGTAATAAACATGTTTCGTGAGTTGCGTTCTGCCCAAGACGTCTGCTGCCACTTTAAGCCCTCCATGTGGAACCGTGCGTAAGTAGCGCTTACTATGGGAGTGCCAATGAAGTTTATCCCATCTGGCCTGGTGTTGCTTATTGATCCACCTATTAATAGCAGACCTGACTAACAACAGAGATATCTACTATGTTCAGTATAATAATCTGCCTTCCCTAGCTTCGTCAATTCTTTCGTTGACGCGTTTCGGAGAACCTCCATCTTAAAAAACTATTTCTATATTCATTTTTTGTATAGAAATAGTTTTTGAAGATGGAGGTTCTCCATCAAAGAATTGACGAAGCTAGGGAAGGCAGATTATTATACTGAACATAGTGACAATAATCCTAGCACAAACGAAGAAGAATATAAAAAGAATGACAGAGATATCCCTAAAGCCGGCTTAGGTCCGATGAACTGAGATCCCAGTACAGTCAGTCGGTCTGTTATGAAGATTTATAATTAAAGTTGGTCAGTAGAGCAAATTTGAAAATAAGAAATATATGCTTCGGGGAGTGAAAGTAAAAATTGCTATCGTTTGATGTGTGTGTGTGTGTGTGTGTGTGTGTGTGTGTGTGTGTGTGTGTGTGTGTGTGTGTGTGTGTTTTTTATATACATAATTTGTAATTCGAACAGTAATGTTTTTTATTTCGGATTTATTATGCCTATGACCGTATGTGAAGAACCTATGTCGAGAAATTCCGTTGAACTTACTTTTTTTTGTCAAATATGACTAAAAATTTGAGAAAAATCTGTAGAAGCGATTTTGAGAAATCACATTTAGGTTTTTTTTAGTATCTCCCTAACCTGTATTTGCTACAGCGACCCGTACATTTCGTTCAGTATGCAATACAGTTTATGCAGTCCGTAACAGTTTGATCGAATAATTAAATTCGATTTTGAGAAAATGTGATTTTTAACTGTTTTCTACCAAAGTTATTTTTTTAAAGAGACTTACTTAAAACATTCTGTTTTTGAAAAATTCTGGACTAGTTCTGAAATACGCTTTAGGCGAACGAGACTTAGAGCCTAAAACTTATCTAAGTCGGTAAATTACTTTAATTTCCTAGTTACAAAGCATATATATATATATATATATATATATATATATATATATATATATATATATATTCACAACTCCATATATAGGGGGCCTACTCTTATGCTTAACAATTTTTTTTTTTTTGACAAAGAGGACCTAGAAACGGGTGTACCAGTCGAAATCTTATGCTTGACTTTTGTTTCACCGTCGGCATACTTATTTGTGAATTTTTATTAGAGCTGCCACTATGGTAAAACCCACCCGGTACCTTGAAATCCTGATCTTTATATCACTTTTTGAGGGGGTTAGTAAAATTTTTTCGCGCGCGTGCGTGTGTGTGTATGTTTAGAACGCACACGTTCGCAATTTTAGTCCGATTTGATTCAAACTTGGGATCGATCATATTCGTTAACCAGCGAAATTAGTCCAACAGTTAAAACATGACAGCGATATCAAATATTTAAAAATTCATAACTTTTTTTACTTAAATGTTTTTGAAAATCAGATTTTTATCGTCGTTAATAAGCGTTAAAAACTTCGAAAATTTGCATTTTCAAAATCCAAAGAATTAATGCAATTTGACGCGATTGGGTTAGTTTTGATATTTTCAATGCAATTTGATCATTCCATTAATGCTGTTACAGAGAACAGAGATAAAAAATAATTTTGGAAATTATCACGTCAGCGAGACAGCTGCGTGACATAATTATTTTATACTTAAACATGTTTTTACTTGTACGTGCTCCTTTACAAGGAAAATTATGTAAGTAATTAGTACACTAGTAGTGGAGACGTGTTGAAATAGAATCGTTAATTAGTTTTTGTGGCTAATTACCGAATATAGTTGATTAAAATTCCAGGAAGTAGTAGAGGATTTCGTGTTATCTTTTGTTGAAATAAATCGCTGTCACGTTGGCATTTCTGAGATTTTTTTACTTGAAAACAATATTTACCTAACATAACCATGTGCAGCAGTTGATAAGTAGTCTAAAGGTTTGTGGTAGTAACCATTTGTTCAAGGAACAACTTGGATTAATTATACAGAGCGTTCCACAACGGCGCTCCTAACTTTTTCCGCCAATTCAAACGGAAACCGTAACATTTACGATTTTTTAAAATTTTGTTATTTTAAGGCGAAAGGCACATTGAGGCTCTTACCGCCTCCTTAAATGTAAGTGTGAGTGTAAAGTGTTAAAGTCGTAAGTGTAGTGTTGTATGTGTTAGACTCGGGTACCGCGAGGGACGTCTAAATCCTCTCAATAGTCTGCACCTCCTGCGGGAATATTTACGAAAAATTTTATTTTATTGGGAATTCTATGCTCTTTCTCCGTGAAGCTTTCAAAACTAAGATAGTTCTTGCCGTTCAGCCAGTATTAGAGGAAATAACCAACTATACTCTCAACGTTGAATCAGAGTCCACCATATTGAAACGGAAGCGAATGAGAAACAATCTTACACATGTTTCTTTCGGGCTTTATACTAGGTACCTTCGTGCCAAATTTCAAAACAATTGGTCAATACGTTTAACTAAAACTGCTTACAAGTGCGCGCCATCTTGAAACTGAAGTGAATGAGGGAAAGTCTTACACATACTTCGGTCAGGCTTTACACAAGGTACCTCCGTACTAAATTTCAATGTTTTGGTTTTGGTGTTTAACGTCCGACTATTGTGCACACTTGGGCTAATGCAGACGATGGGATGATGAAAATGCCAAGCCCTGGCCGGGTATCGAACCTCGGATCCCAGTACGCTATCAACTAGGCCACCTAAATTTCAACTAGGGCTTCTCTAAATTTCAAAACAATCGGTCAATACATTAGGCTAAAAATGCCTAACACTCTTAACACACGGTCGAGTTGAAACAGAGACCCTGCTTCGTTTGGTCAATAATAATTTTTTATGATGCAGTATTGCTGCCATTTTTTAAGTGATTGGTTGGATTTTTCTTGGTAAAGAACTTGGCCAACTATTACCAAAAATCGACTTTTGTGCCAGTTTAGTAAAATTACAAACGCTATAAACTATGAAAAAATAACCTTTGTCGTTCATTTCAACGTCCTAATTTGACCTTTACTGCGTTTGAAGTTACAATTGAATTTCACTAACGTAGTTTTGAATTTTGTGAAGTTTTTCACAAAAAAATCTATTACGAATTTCAGTAAGAACTAAAAGCCATGGTGTATTCACATTTTACATATCGGAAAACGTTAGGTTATAATTGTACCATAACATAAATGAATTTAGTTTTAAATTATGCCGTTAGCCTAACCTACCAGAAGCCTAACAAACAGCTGGATTTAGCTTTGGAACGTATAAAATTTTCCTACCATTTCTAAATACAAAATGAACTCGTAATGGGTTATTCTTTAGTTATGCAGGTTTTCCCGTTTATTCTAATTGTGTTTGAGTCAAGGAGATCCTGATCACGTGCCGACATACTTCTGCTTTCAAGATCAGCCTCCTTTTATGGAAAAAGGTATTCAATGATGCATATAATGCAAAATGTAAAGTAAATGTTAACTTTACGCCGTAAAGCCGGATAGCCATCAAAGGCGGAGCAGAGTTGCGCTGACCGGAGCGAACTAGGCATTCAAAACTTTATTGTTTTTAACAAAACTTTATTGTTTTTAAGAAAACTTTATTATTTCCACTGAACGCGAAACGGAGCCGAATGAAATCCGGAGCTGACAAAACTATATACTTATGAATGTGATATTTTGAATAGCTCACCACGTCATTGCCTTTTTAAAGCATCAACAAAACTATATACTTATGAATATGATATTTTAAATAGCTCACCAAGCCATTGCCTTTTTAAAGCATCAATAAAACTATGTACTTATGAATGTGATATTTTGAATAAGCTCAACAAGAAAATGTAGAAATCATCCAATTTGCATTTGAAAACGTTTATCCTTGTCCTCCAACATACACTTTTGTATAGAGGTTGGATATGAGAAATTCCGAAATTTGGTTTTTATCCCCGGAAAGTATGTGTAAAATGTTTTGTCTATCTTTATTTATTTAGATAATATTTAACTATTACATGGCGTTTGAACAATATTTACTAGTATAATTAACAATGTTTTGTATGTTTATAGGTGTTGGAAATTGGGGATCATTTAATATTAAAAATATTTGGTGGCAGTGTTTAGAGTTAAACTCACTTCAATTTTTTGGTAAGTGTTTAAAAAAAATTGTAAATTAAAATAGAAAGTTGGACAGTGCTTTTTAAATACAAAGCTACTTCCAGAACTTGTAAAATTTTAAGGCGAAAAGCACATTGAGGCTATTATCGCTTACCTAAATGTAAGTGTGAGTGTAAAGTGTTACAATCGTAAGTGTAGTGTTGTAAGTGTGTTTGTTAGACTCGGGTACCGCGAGGGACGTCTAAATCCTCTCAATAGGTGCAGCTAGTCTGCACCCCCTGCGGGTTGAGAACTTGTAATAATGAACCAATCTTTACATAGTTTAGTGTTTTAAAATAATAAATTACTTTTTAAGCTGCAATACTCAACAAGTTTCTCTCTTACTTTAATTTTATACTTTTGCAAAAATGTCCAACTAAAATATTTATAATATGTTGCTGACCCAAAGAAATCGAATGTTTACCTTACACTTTGCAGGAAATATGATTTGACTTTTATAATGAGTTTTCAAATCTATACATTTTAAACTTTCAAATTACATTGGAAGTGCCCTGTCCGTTGTCAGGTTGATTTTGGTAGTCAAAATGGAAATTCAAAATTTGCAATACTGATTAATGCAGGTTTTAACAAAGATTACGATGGTGAAATCAGGTTTTCAAAAAACGTTCGTGTCGAAAAAGTTTTTTTAAGATTTCAAGCGGCCACCGTTATGAAACTGTTCAAAGGATTTTGATAGATAACCATTTTGTACAAGCTGTTGACAGAATCGATTTTATATCAGAACTTCGAATCAAATCAGACTAAAATTACGCACATTAGAGTGATAATATAAAATAGTCATGAAAATATATTTCTTTAAACAAAAACAGTAGCGTGTTTGCTTTAAGAAAGAAATCATGCATTGTACTGTACGGCAGAAATTGTATTTGTGTGCGTTGCAGTCATATTGAGCAGAATGACGGTGCGTAACGAGCGGCCCTCGTGGTGGAACTTAGTTTCAAGAATTTAGCACCGATCCTGACCTCTAGAAATGTTTGCAGGGGTCGTTAAACTTATTATTTACACGCAAGTACCTGCGCTCTCTCTCTCTCTCTCTCACACACACACACACACACACACACAAATACAGTTATAAAACGCACAAACGCGTGAACACACGCACGCGCGCACACGCACACACAACACCTACACCCACACAACACCTACACTCACACACACGCACGAACACCCACCCAACCAACCACACACACACACACACACACACACACGCACGCACTCTCTCTCTCTCTCTCACCCGCACGCTCTCGCTCTCTCTCTCTCTCTCACACACACACACACACACACACACACACACACACACACATATAAAATGCACAAACGCGTGAACACACGCACGCGCGCACACGCACACACAACACCCACACCCACACAACACATACACCCACACACACGCACGAACACCCACCCAACCAACCAACCACACACATACACACACACACACTAACACACATACACATGCTCGCACTCTCTCTCTCTCTCTCACACACACGCACAAACACACGTATAAAAACGCAGAAACGCGCACGCACGCACACGCATATGCACACACACACACACACACAACGCACAACAGACAAGCACAACAAACACACACACACACACACACACACACACACACACACACACACACACACACACACACACACACACACACACACACACACACACACACACACACACACAGAAGGATGTACGAACACACACAGACAAATAGATCGAAGGAGTTTTTTCATGTTTGTTCGAATTCCATCCTTACCGATTAAACAGATTATCCGATCACATCAGCCAGTTTGCTGCGTCTCGAAACTTGCGCACCTCAAGCATGTAGGTTCGTGGCTGCAGTTACTGCCGTTAACCTTTACGTTAACGCCTGTACCACGTCCTCATTAGTGTAACTATGAAGGAGAAAAAATATTAGGTAATAAAGTATGAATGATTATTGATCTTTAAAAGAAATAAAAAAACTTGAACAAGTATATATATTGCCCATAAACGTACATAGTATAGCCTGCAACCATTTTTAAGGTATATCGGTTTATTTTGCAAGTAATATAAAGTCTGCTTTGTTGCTCTGGCCGAGTGTTGCTGAGTTTATTTTGTTGTTTATAAATATTGCACGGCCTTGCATTCTGAACGCTGTACGCTATATTTTGTAGGATGTAGGGGTCACAGAAATTCAGACTATATGGTAGCAACATTAATGTAGCTCTCTCTCTCTCTCTCTCTCTCTCTCTCTCTCTCTCTCTCTATATATATATATATATATATATATATATATATATATATATGGATATATATATATATATATGCTATATATATATATATAGGAGACTAGCAGACTAGCTGCACCTATTGATACTCCCTCGCGGTACCCGAGTTCAACACTCATTTACACTTACAACACTACACTTACGACTTTAACACTTTACACTCACACTTATATTTAGGTGGGAGGCAATGATAGCCTTAATATATATATATATATATATATATATATATATATATATATATATATATATATATATATATATATATATATATATATATATGTGTGTGTGTGTATGTGTGTGTGTGTGTATATGTGTGTGTGTGTGTGTGTAGTTATTTCAAAACTTAAAAAGAAATATAGAAAGAGTTATTTATATTTAGTTCGTGACTTAAAACGTGCGTTGATCTAAAATTGCTTCGTTCAGTTTACGAGTGTCTGAAGGTAATGCATGAATGTATAAGATAGCCTTGCATTGCAATTATCTACAATTACAATTATCGGTTTGGAATTTGCACCATCTCATTCTCATCCCTGCCATTTTGTTTCTCGACTTTGGCACTGTTACGAGACCTTGGTGTGTGGCCGGGCGAGTTTGTGGCACGAGACCTTGGGGCCGACTCCAAACTGGAAGTCGAGGAAATGGTTCCAGTTTTCGGACTCATATTCGTCCTTGATTACGCGCCAAGGTTGGATCCGTTATAATGTTTTTGTTCCGACGAAAGATGAATTTGCTATTATTTATATACAGTGTGAGCTATCTTCGAGTGTGTGTGTGTGTGTGTGTGTGTGTGTGTGTGTGTGTGTGTGTGTGTGTGTGTGTGTGTGTGTGTGTGTGTTTGAGTGTGTGTGAGAATGTGTGTGTGTATATGTTATGCGTGTCTGTTGTGTGTGTGTGTGTATATATGTGTTTGAGTGTGTGTGAGAATGTGTGTGTGTATATGTTATGCGTGTCTGTTGTGTGTGTGTGTGTGAGAGAGAGAGAGAGAGTGTTTCCGTGCGTGTGTCCTTTTCCCTTGAAAACGGCTTTAACGATTTTGATATATTCATGACACAGGCCTTCACCATTTTATGACTACAAAATTCATTTTTACTAAAAAATCGCGTTAAACACGGGCTTAGAGTGAATGTATGTATGCGTATATGTATCATCAACGATTTTCTCATTTTTGGGGAAAAAAATATCTGAATTTAATACGAATCATGTGACTACCTAAAAGGCCAGATTTCGTGAAAAAAGAGTCTTAATTATCGATTTTTGTTGTTATCGGATTAGTGTTTTTTGAACGAAAATGTATTCGTTTATTTATATGTACTTTAAGATACAAACATTTATACTGACTTTTAACATTTTCTTTTCTTTTATTGGATAAATTCGACATATGCGTACTAAGAAAATCGGATCAAAAAGTGTTTTTTCTAGTACAAAATTTTATACCCCTTTTTTACATTTTCTACTGCCCTTTTAATGTCTGTAAATTATGAATTTTGGAAAATGCTGAAATTTCATTACTTGGGTAATTACTTTAGAGTACAGTAATTGTATTAATTTTGAAGAGGATCCGACAAAAAAGTATTTTTTTGCAATAAGAACTTAGTACCTCATTTTTACCTCTTAAGGGGTTAAATATTGAAAAGTAGTTTCTTTGTCCACCCCACCCCCCTACGAAGAGTACCAAGATAACTGGAAAATGCCAAGCCTCTGGCTGTCGTAGTTTTGGCCGTGCGTTGATTATGAATCAGTCAGTCGGTCAACACTTCTTCCTGTATCAATTAAGATGCGTTTTCACTTTTACACTTTTAGGGAAAACCGATTCGGACAGGCCTTCCTCGTAAGCATGAGTCGGCTATCTCAAACACTCCATACATTCCATTTCAAACATTGTTTTAATTCAGTGTGTGTGTGTGAGGAATCTGTCGTTTAAAATTGTGGCCCAATTCGATTTAAACCTCGTACCTTATTGTTTTTGTGGGCTTGGGCAAGTTTTTCAACTTTGCAAAATCAGTTAACTGTTTGAAAAAGCGGCGTTATTTAAAATTACAGATTCATACCTTTTTGAAAATCTGATTTTACCGTCGCGGTCAAAATAGTATTTTTCCGTATTAACAGTGTAATTTTTGAAAATTTCCAATGCTAATTTATGAAGTTTTTAACGCTGATTTTCACAGAAAAGTAAAATAAAATATTCGTTTTACGGTGGTCAGTTTTCTTTCGAAAATATAATAATATTCCGCATTACTATACCTGTTTATACAATCCGATTTTGTAAATTTTTCAAGAAATCCGTGCGCATTAACTCTGCGTGACCGCAATTATATCCAAATTAGTGTAATATATTTGATTTAATTATAAATGTTTACTTCACAATCATTTCGATGGCCGTGCTAGTGTTATCGAGTAGTTAAATAAAACAATATAAACACGAACTTAGAAAATCAAATTTAAGAAGGAATCTCCTTAACCAACTTATCTCCTTCTTGAATTTCTTTGAAAAGTTCAGTTTGTTTTGAATTTGTGTTGTCTAATAATCCTAGTTTGCAAGTGCAAACCACCTGCTACGCAATCGGCAGCCCTGCACGAATGGGAGGCCATTGTATGTAAAGAAAGTCACATTGTATGGAAATTTGATTAATTAGTTCGCAATAACAATAAGCGTGCCAAGCTTATAGCCTTCGGTGATGGTTTACAGTTTTGTAGTTTTTTTTTGTTTCTAAAGCCGCGTGGTCACCGAATGGACAGCTCATTCATAACCTAACTTGTTTAATGTAAGTGCGGCCACCGAAAGCTCAGTGTAAGCGGAGCTTTGTGACTCCGCTCAGAACTTATATTAAAAACAGGTTAGGTTTTAAATGCGCAGTCCGCTCCGCTGAGCACAACTTCGCTCTGCATTTGGTGGTCGCGCGGTCTAATAGGATGTCCTTAAGCTATTCGGTATTGTTGCCTTTATTCTAAACTAAAAAGGTTAGGTATACACTGTTTATGTTTTTTATATTGCATTTAACCTAAGTAAATGTATAGGGATAATTAACTATACGGCAATATCGTGTAGCCTGTTTGATTTTGAAAAGTTTATTTTTACATATTACAGTTTCGATTTATTATCTCGTTATAACTTGTACGTGGTATATAGGTAGCCTGCTTTGGTGTTCATGAAAACGAGTTTTTTTTAAAGATTTTTACAATAAATTTGTTTTTAATTTCCGTAAATCCCAAAAAAGTGATTTCCTTGTGAATGTTTGCGCGCGCGCGTAAGGGAAATCTAATTTTATCGAGATATGTTTTAACGATTTTATTGAAATCGAGATCTGTACCGCGATATCGAGAACTCAACGTGTGTAAATCGCAGTGTACAAAAATCGAGATAAAACAGGGAAATTGGCATATTTAAAAACAAATGTTATGAGTAACTGCATTCATTATCAGTAAATGTACGGAAATAAAGGAACAAAAACCTGACGTGTTCGAGTGTTGTTCGATTTACTATGGAATTCTCTTTGATTTAGAATTTCGTTTACTAACTGATCAGTAATATCCGATGAACCAGGTTTAAAAAAACCTTTTCCGTATTTTGTGTATAGCTGTCGTAAAGGATTTTTTTAAGGAAATAATTTATTTAAAACAAACATCACGTAGTTATATAGATTTCGAACGTATGTCTACTTTAAATTAAGCGTAAAAACGGTACCGTTGAGATAGAAAGCTTTAAAATGTAAACATAAATAGCAAATAAGGTTGTAAAAAATGTAAATCTGTATGCAAACAAATTTCGGTTGTTTTTATTTTAACAAACAGTTATAAAAACAAACAGTTTTTTCGGTTGTTGTTATTTTTAACATTTTGGCAGTTTAATATTTTCGTTATAGTCTAATGAAACATTGAAGTAGACTGTTACATGCTGAATAAGCGCCGTTATTTTCTAGCCATGCAGTACGCGTTGCTTTGTAGTATAGCACGATCTGCAGGGGCAATGCACAGTGTGGACCTGGTCGTTTTTACTGAAATAATTTGTAGCGCAACTCGAGTATCTATCGTAGTTTTTGAATGAAATTCATGTTTTGTTTTTTTATACGTGTGTCATAGGCCCATTTACGTCTAAAAAAGTTTTTTTTACATTTGACGGTATTTTACTAACAGTTTCGGAGTAATTTATACGTTATTAATTAATATTAGCGGTGCCTATTTGATCCTGCCGGCCTCGAAATTTCGTTCACCGCTCTTCCGTAACCAGGATAATAAACATAACCTGAAATTCGATATATCAATGTATAATTTTTGTAACGGCCGAGTCAGTCACGTGACGAAATAAATCAATAAAACTCAGATGACTGTCGCTTTAAAACTAACAAGCCTAGAGTAAACATCCGTGTAAATATATACACTGTAAGAATTAAAAAAGTCTTTAAAAACACGATGAAGAAACATTTATGCATCTGTGCCTAAGCTACTAATTCAGTCGTATAACATAGGCTACACTTAATTATGCGATGACACGTTAATTAATCGTTGACCTTTAATTTCCCTTTTAAAACAGTCGAACGTAAGCCGACCGTTTAATCGGGTATAAAATTAATTCTTTGCTTTTCAAACAATAAATTTATCTCCTCCCGATAAGGACAACGAACCGTTGAAAGATTTCGTTACACTGTTTAAGTACCGACGAAAAAACCATAACTTGTTGTTACACTGTAAACTAAAAGTAGGAAATGACTGTTAATGACTTTAATATCTGTCACTAATAGCGCTAGTGTGGTGAGGGGATAGGCTAAAGAAAAGTGATAGCAGTTAGTCAACAGGTGCCTACCGCTAAGTCTCCGTTCAGTTGACCGTGCGGCGTAACGCTTGGTGTGTGATTGTTCTTTAGTTCTGTCAGTTGTTCAGTGCCATTTGTATTTAGGTAAGCATATACTTAATTGTAGCCAGCGTGTTCGATTACAAAACATCTTTAAGTTAAAAATATTTCTATAAAGTCCGATATAATTAAGTACATTTTATTACAAAAATACACTTTTTAATTAAATTTGTGTTTCAGTATATAAGAACGATTCTATAAAGTGCGCGTTAAACAGAAATATTCTTTCTATTTTTCTTAATTTATTCTTTATGTTCGTGTATATTAGAGAACAGTTTTAGGCTGTATTTATATTGTTGGATCAGATGTTGTAATTACACCTGTAGCTTTATAGAATGACTAACATTGGCCAAGACAAGTAGGTGTGTGGAAATGTTATCAATCGTACACCTTTTAAAGGTACTTTTAATCGCAACGTTAAGATAAGATAATCTAAAAGTGAAACTAACTTAGCGGTCCTAGTAGACATTGGGAAATAATCTACCAGAGCGGCCATGGTAAAATTATCGGATTTTTTTAGGGGCGCGTAAAAATTGTTATTTATATCACTCGTGTTCGCTTGTAGCCCGCTTTGATTCACACTGTTGTTAACCAACGTGATTCGTTAAACAGTTTCAAAATGACGGTAAAAATTTGTCTGAAATATTTTTTTGAAAATCTGATTTCTCCGCTGTAATCAGCGTCGGAAAAAATCAGCATTTTGTATTTTCAAAATGTGTTAGAATTTAATTCGATCGCGGTCAGGGTTCGTTTTCAACACTTCAAAAAGGTTAAAAAAATAATTTTGGAAATTCGCTTCTATCACGTCATCTGATTATTTTGAAGAGCGCCGTTTTTCGTTTTAAATTGACCGTTCCTATAAGCATATTAATGCGTGTAACCGACCGATGCTTACGAATTCGAAAGACCTTCGACCTCGGTCGTTTTTTTTTCTTCTTCTTCCTCTTCGTCTTCTTTTTTCTTCCTCTCTGTTTTATTCAATCAATGCCGTCCCAATTCAAGAGAATAAATTTGAAACTGATTAACTTTGTATTCGTTAATGAAATTAAGCGTGAACCGCGTTGCTTTGTCAGTCACGGTTACGGCTACTTTGAAATGTGAATGTAAACGAATACTTTTCCGATGCCTGTTTATTGAATAATTAATTCTGCATAACGCGACAGTATTAACTGACTGACATACAATAAAGTACGTACAAAAGAGTGACAGTAAGTTAATGAATATTTAGTTGATCATCGATAATAAGGCTAACCTGTATTACTGCTTACGGACTAAATATTAGCAAAGCGATTAGTCGAAATCCTATTTTTTGCAGTTAAAAAAAAAAATAGAAAAATTTTCCGACAAATTAAAAATATGGGAAAACTGTTTTTATGACCAAATTTCATAAAAATCTATCAATTAGTCTTCAGCGTTGTACACACACACGCGCGCACGGACTCACTCGCCTATGCTGGGAAGGGACAAGAATTCAAGTACACTAAGGAACGTAAACAGAGATATAAGCCCTTGTCTACACGATAATATCAAGATCGATATATTTTATACTAAAACAATTGTTTATATTTCTTACATTGAAAAAGTAAAATACTACTATTACATTGCTTTAATAGCATAACTTTCTAACAATAACAACAATAATAAACAAAAAATAATAACAATAAAAATTGTTTATTTTTTATCCAACTAAACAGTTAATAAATGAAATTAAACAAGATATTTTTTCTGGTAAGGCTGTTTTTCATAAAATAGTGTATTTTATAGTTAACCCGGGCTTTGCTGTAAAAAACTGGAATAATTTTATTAACTATAACATAATGCCACACAATTTTGTGGATGAGTGCCGCCTCGGTGGCCTAGTTGATAGCGTACTGGGCTTTCACCCCGAGGACCCGGGTTCGATTCACGGCCAGGGCTTGGCATTTTTCATACGCTATAAATCATCCCATCGTCTGCATTAGCCCAAGTGTGCACAATAGTCGGACGTTAAACACACACAAAAAAAGTTTTGTGGATTTATTCGAACAGTGCTAAGAGTGAAAGTTGATTTGCTACTTTTGATAGTGCACACTTCTTGTAAACGCGATTGTTTTGGTCGATTCTGCGCATTACAGAGCGGTTACCTGCCCGATACGTTGGTGAAAATTGTAGAATAGCCTGTAGACTGATTGGTTTGTTTTATTGGAACGGGTTGATTAGATTCGAATCTAGTTTACTTAGTTTTATTGTCAAATTTGTGTTTTTGCCGTGATCGAAATTTTAAATTTTTCGCTTTGTCGCTAAATAAATGTAATTTACTGTATGGAGAAAGTATTAAGAGCGTTAAAATTTTATTTTGATGGAACATGGTATCGTTTTCCGCTCCTCTAAGTAAAAAAAAGAAAAAAAGTTGATTTTATACTTGGGTGTTTTTCATAAATGGGATTGTTTTTAATTTTTCAAACAAAAAATCATTTTGAAGCTGTTTTTTTTAATAAAAACGACCTTTTAAAATTAGCAATAAGATTTTTTTTTAAATTTGTTTGAATCGGACAATATTAGCATATTATTGTATTTATATTATCCTTTTTTAAAAAAAAAGCAATGCTAGTGTAAAGGCTTCTAATATTTTAAACGTAATGATTGCGAGATTATGATTGTTTTATTAACATACTTCTGAAATTGGTAACTAGGTCTTGTTCCTTTCTTGCGCGAGTGGAATCAAGGCTGCCAACTTTCGTGTTGCTCGGTATTTTTGTTGTTAGACGATAAAATGTAGACGGCGCACAACCTGAACACGTCGATGGAAAGTTTCCGATGAATCGCAAAACGTACGCGATTGTTCGGTGTTCTAAGTGTAAATATTAAAAATAAATGGCACGCAGCTGTCTCGCTGCCGTGATGGAAGCGAATTTTTAAAAGTTAAAGATGTTCGTTTGTTTATTTTAAGTTACGTTGAAAAATACGTAAATGACAACGATCCAGCCAGGTTTATTGTCGTATTTCAGTGGAAAATTACGAATATTTTAAGATTTTGTATGGCTGCCATGCAGGTGCACACGTATTTAATTTTTAACGACAACTCATCAAAAATTGATCTAGAGGTCAGCATCGGCGTTCATTTCAAGGTCTCGGGTTGGGAAATTCACTAATAACACTTATTTAGATGGAAGTCCACTCACCGGTCTTTCGACTTTATTAACTTCCGCATAAACAACAAAGGATTAATATTCCT
This sequence comes from Callitettix versicolor, assembly GCA_022606455.1. Taxonomy (NCBI): domain Eukaryota; kingdom Metazoa; phylum Arthropoda; class Insecta; order Hemiptera; family Cercopidae; genus Callitettix; species Callitettix versicolor. The sequence goes on along the minus strand of CM040183.1, from coordinate 22,755,846 downwards.
TAGGACTAAATCGCACTTTAGAACACGTTTTTGTTCAAGGCAACAATTATTATTGAAGCTGTGTTTCCACGTATATTTATAGCGTTGTGCGCGCAAATACGTACGTGGTTTATTTTTTACCCTGATTTGCATAATCAGGAACTTTTTAATTCAACAGCTGTGACAGCCATTTTTTTTTTACCCTGAAATTATACCGGAAATACTTTGGATTGTTTACTTCTGCAGAAGGTCCATTAGTCGCTGGACGCGCAGGTTATTTATAGGCCAGTCTAATACAGCAGGAGCCTAATAAAATCTTTCTATCAATTAATCATACTCAGGTCTGTCGAGGTTAATAGCCTAACTGCCATTAAGAATAAAACAACCACCGTTACTGAAGCGTTACACACATTAATATGAACTGCAAATAGATGTGCTAAATTTAGTCATTAATTAATATTTAAGCATATATTTAACCTCATTTAGTATTAAATTGCAAAATTTTTAATATGTATTGTATATTATATTTCTGTAACCCAACTTAACCTAACCTAACCTAACCTAACCTTTCATATATTATTACGTTTAGCATTCCGATTGGTTTTATACAAAAAAATGAGGATTTGCGCTAATGAAAGTAGATTTATAGGTTACCTACAGGTTCGTCAGAATACCTAACCACTTTCACGTCTAATACATTTATACTTTAAGGTTTTACAATAAAATAAAACCGACTTAAAACCGATAAAAGGTTTGTAAACAAAATTCCAGTAGCAGTATTAAGTGTCTCCGCCAGAGTGCAGCACAATGCAGGCATAGGTCCCATAACTGTGTGTACCAAAACAGCTGATTGCTAAAAAAACATTGTTGAAAGTACGTTATCCAAGAATTAAATAATTATTGACTAAATCAATTTTGAAAGTAAAATCTGTAAGACAATCTAGGCCAGTTCTAATATGTAAACGTTATTAAATAAAAAAACTACGTTTTAGTAAACAGTAAATACTGACGTTCGATTACAGTTAGCGATTACGTAAAAAATACAAGACGTTCTAACCTCTTTTCCTTTTCGTTCGTGTGATAATTATTGACCGAATCAGTTTTGAAAGTAGCATCGGTGAGATGATCTAGGCCAATTCTAATATATAAATGTTGTTAAATAAAATAATCTGATTTTAGTAAACGGTAAATATTTTAGCTTAATTTATGTATATAGTATAAAGTCCGGTTGGAGGTTTCATTTGTAAAACGTTAAAGTACAATGTTGGAATTAATGTTTATAGGTTATAGTTTTAATAAGGAAGTAGAACAAAGTAAGGCCTATTGTTTTAAATAACCTTAATATAATGAATGACATTGCTTGATTAACAGGTCATACAAGTATTAAATACAACGCTAACGTTTATTTAATGAAAGTTCATACTGACAAGAAATAGTAGGCCTAGATGGTTTTGTAACGATTTTACTAAGGAAGATATATGCAGTAATTTTTAAAATACATGTATAGAATAAAAGATTAGTGCATTTTAGTAATTAAATACCAACCGGTGGTATTATTTTGAATATTTCTTTTAAGAATTAATGTTTTTACGTTCAATTAAGGAAAGAGATTTCATGGAAAAAATTTCTTAACTTTTTTACTTTTCGTTCATGCACCAACAGGGAAAGTTACGTTTGCCACATATTTAATAGGTCATATATTATATCATAGTTTAAAAAGAGGTACTATAACATTGTACATTGTATTCGTTTCTTCCGCACGGGCCTAGTAGTATTATTAAAACTATTTCATTATGGTATTGGGCCCGTTTACTTTAAAATTTATAATTATCCACAATAGAAATTGAATTTTCTCCAATTCTTGGTGACTATATGTTCTGGTAAATAATAATTATTAGAACTTTATTCGACAGGCACGGAGAATAGCCTAAAGAAATGTCTTAAAAGCAATACGAAATATGAGTTTTGTAAGGTATTTCAGAATGCGAAATATATAAAGAATATACACTGAAAGTTTATTTAGCCAGCAAGATGCCGATGGAGACTATATCTCGGTGGCATTTTGTTTGGTTATGAAATGCGCAGTTAGTGTGTTTCCTTGTAGACTGTATTTTTCTGTTGTTCAAGGTAGCGAGGCCAGACAAACAGCGAAGTTTCGTGTCCACTTTAGATTTGCCTGACACAGCTTTTGGCTTTTGTTGTTTTTACAATATCGACAACGACGGAAAATATTTGTAAGAAAAAATACTGAATCGAGACTATTAATTCTATGCGGTCAAGGATAACCAGTTCGGTGTGTACGAAATTTGCCAAATCTAAATAATTAGGCCTACAGCCCGCGGGAAGTGAATGCAGTAATCCATCTTCTCTGAATCGGTTCATCGGATGCGATTTTGGTTGTGTGAATAACTGTAACTCAGATCAGTGCAGGCCTACCAAATTTTGAAATGAAAAAAACTGTTAAAAAGCGGACTGGCTTTATTTGCGGACAGTAATTTTCTTTTATATCAAATTTGCTACCAAATTCACCGCATCTGGTTCCCATGGAGACTGTTCCAAATAGCTGGAGATTCTCCAAAAAAAAAAAACAAGACTAAATCAGATCTTCGAGTACCCGAAAACTCATTCACTTTGTACAGCCTAAATTTTCTATTTGCGTTTTGTCGGCATTGAACACTTAATTACGTAATCATTGGTCTTGTGAAGACTGCCATCTTTGTGTTAATTTCATTGTAAACATAAAGCAGGTAGTCAAAATGGCACACTTTTACTTTTTACTGGTGACAAAACGATTTTTAAGCGACTTATTTTTCGTTGATTTTTTTAAAACTAAATGTTTAATTTTCTCGTATGTTTTATATAACATTATAACTTACGTTTATGACACATGTCTATCGTATATTATTTCTCGAGTCAACATCCCTTTATCAGCAGATACTATTCGTACAGGCATAAATGAAGTATACTTAGAAGGATTTTTTAACCTTCTTCTGACATTGCAAAACGTTTTTACCGCTAAACTTATTGTTTGTGGAATTTATTTTACATAAAATACACTTTCAACTATTATAGGCAAAACGGTATCATGGATGCGCATGCGCGTCATCACAAATCGAAGTTAACTTATTTTGTATATTTTACTAAGTTAACTTATTAATCACGAATAGAAAATCCCATTACAAATGCCTCTTTTTAAATAACGAGCTTAGAACAGTTTTAATATTTACTTAAAGGTTATGTGGCCCTACTGACAGGCCCCTATCCGTGGCCGTGTACAAGCCGGGACAAGCATTTCGAATACGAAACACATGTTTTGGACACTGTTTTTACACAAATATATTTGTGATTTCTCCTTCCATAGTGTATTTATCTATTGACTCAATTGTATGTAAAATCAACTAACATGTTTGTACCCACTAAAGAAAATGAAATACAAAAAGTACAAGAAGATTACGTCCTTACATCAAATATTGTTTCTAACAATTTCGATTTATTTTTTAAACATTTTTCCTTCTTTCCAACTACCGCCCTGACCGCAACGACTACTCTTATTCAAAAGGCTGTGTTTACTTAAAACTTTCGTAGTACAAAATTTCGCACTTGCGCCCCTTGTTTATATTATTATTGACCTTATAAGTTGCCTAATAATGTATTTTACATTTTATCTATAGAATTTTTATAGGCTATCAATATGGAAGATGTGCTTCGTACATCTATTACTGCAATCTCATTTAAAACTCTATTGTCTTTAGATAAAAACTAGTTTTATTTAATGAATAAAACTGGCTAAACTAACCTATCTTTCATTGTGCACTTTTATTGATGCATCTAAAAACAATGAAATTCACCAATAAATAGACAGCACTTAAAATAACGAAACAAGACAAAATGTTTTTTTTCTGCATGCGGGTGGGACTGAATTATAATATTTTTAAGGTTATTTATTTTAAATCGTTGTTTCTATTATAATAATCGTAATTTAATTGTGAGTTCCGGCGAACAGAAGATTTTACTCAGTGTGAAGGCTACAAAACGTGTATTTCCAAAATAAGGTTTTAATAACAGACTGGTTACATGTTCACGAATAGATTTAATTCGTCTACTTCCTGATCAGTGGGTTCCGGTTCACGCGACCTCGTCTGCTAAACAAGTTCCGAAGTTCCTGGCATTGGACACCCAGACATCCGCGGCTTCCTGATTCACTCGTGTAGGCTTACCCACACTCGTGTCCAGTCCGAGGGCTAAGCTTTTTGTAAACATGTTTTCGATTCCGTATTTCGTTCGTTTATGTAAATCGTTTTCAAAATGAATGCGTAAAATGAGCTTCGCAGAAAGGACGGCAGGTCGGATCTACTTAATATTCCGTTCAGAAAAACTCGGCCTAACTTTGATATATCAGCTGTACGCACCCTTGCTTTACTCTGGTGCTGACGATGTCCACACATCTTAATGGGCGCGGCATTCGCGTCTTCTTTCCGATTGATTTATACTCGAAACTCTTGGTAGATCCTAACTGTAACACGCATAATGTAGCTTATTTACTAATAGGTCAAAGAACGGTGGAACTTACAGTATATTCTTAATTAATTAATATACAGGGCGCTCCACGATAGCGCACCGGTAACATTAATATTTAAGTAAAATATTATTGATCCAACTTCATTGGGAATGTTATATGTCTGAATGAAGTGGTCAAAATTTGATAGGTTTTGCCGTTCAGCCAATATTAAAGGAAGTAACCATCAACTACACTTCCAACGTTGTATCAGAGCTTGCCATTTTGAAACGGAAATGAATTGGGAAAAATCTTTCAC
>CM040183.1:22558553-22746053 GCA_022606455.1 Callitettix versicolor | reverse complement strand
GTAAAATCTCTATTGCGGATCTCTTTATAACGGAAACTTCTCTATAACGACAAAATGTGTCGTTCAAGAGTAAAATAAATAAATCTAAACCATAACCGCTTTGGGTTTGTTTTTTCGATGTAGGTTATCGTTGTAATTATGAACCTTCATACTGTAAAATCTCTATTGCGGATCTCTTTATAACGGAAATCTCTCTATAACGACAAAATGTGTCATTCAAGAGTAAAATAAATAAATCTAAACCATAACCGCTTTGGGTTTGTTTTTTCGATGTAGGTTATCGTTGTAATTATGAACCTTCATACTGTAAAATCTTTATTGCGGATCTCTTTATAACGGAAATCTCTCTATAACGACAAAATGTGTTTGTCCCACTTCTATAGTAGTAAATATATATTATTGTAACTTTTTGTATTGAAGCCAACAACATTTTTGGAATCTCTCTATAGCGGCGAAACACGTGCACACTTCCTATTCTTCTACCCTATTTCTCACCAGCCGACACGTCATCGAGTGTTAAAAGCAGTGCGTAGTGCGTCAACCGAATCGAGTATTTTGTGACTAGTGTTTTATTTTTTTAATATTTTTACGATACAGTGTAATGGCGTCTAAACGGAAAATTTTATCGTTAGATGTAAGGTTTTTCGTGAGTTAGAGAAAGGTAGATGATTGCAGAGATTTTAATTTAGCTAGTTCTTCTGTGGGCACGATATTGAAAAATAAAAATAAAATAATGGAAGCCTGTAATGAAGCTTCAAGAAAATTCTAAAGCCAGACTTTGAAGGTAATCGACGAAGCGGTTCTGCAGTAGTTTCGGCAAAATATTGCCTTCTTCACACAATTACAGTGTTTTATTAATACAGTATTATATAATAAATATTGTTTTTAACGACTATACGTCTTATAGTTTTATTTCGATAAACTTTGTACTGAATACTTCAAATTGAAAGTAGAGTATAACGCGTTTTACAAATAAAAACACATTTTGGTTGAGCTCTTTTTATAGCGGCGAAAACTAACGTTCCCTTCAGTGGCGCTGTAGAGATATTTTACTGTATTTGATGAAAGTTTGAGAAAAATCTGATGAACCTATTATGAGAAATCGACTTCTAATACCCGATGTTTTATCGATAATTTGTGGAATATTTTTGCAGAAAGTATTTTTGTAAAACGCTTACGCACAATTCTCTGTAGTGTGTGTGTGTGTGTGTGTGTGTGTGTGTGTGTGTGTGTGTGTGTGTGTGTGTGTGTGTGTGTGTGTGTGTGTGTGTGTGTGTGTGTGTGTGTGAGTACAGTACACACACACACACACACACACACACACACACACACACACACACACACACACACACACACACACACACACACACTACTTGTACTGAGAGCTGCGTAACGTGAGCTCTGCATGGACGTATTTATGAGGTCAAGGTTAATAGGACAATTAGTTTGCCATACAGTACATCGAAAGCGTCGCACGAATTTTGCAAAACAAGCATAAAGTATTTTGTTGCGATAGGCAGGCCTAAAGCTTTCGAGTTGAAGCAATAATTATCTATCGATCGAAGTATCTGTGACGGTTAGCGCTCGACAACTTTTATTGCAAAACAAAAATACGTTTCGAAAGATCGATATTTGTTTGTTCGATTGTAAATTTATTTCTGAAGCTTTGATGTGAAATAGTTTTGCCCGAAAGCTAATTGTACCTAGCGAACCTGTCCTGTGCCTTTTTTTAGAGAAATTCCGTTGCTGCTAGTTATCGTGAGCACCGATCTCACCCGTTGAAAACATTTTGTGGTATAGTGGAAAATTGGATACTTACTGAATATTGATATATATGTCATAAATCGATTTTGGTACTATCGACAAGTTATTTGCCAAGTTGAATCCGTTGAACGGTTTCAAAATAGCGGCAAATATGAATCTTAAACAGTAATGTTTTTATTTTATACTTTTTGAAAATTTGATTTCATCATCTTATGCAACATTAAAATAAACATAAAATTTATTTTAATCTTCCTAATTTCATTTAAAAAGACATCACCAAACCGATAATCAGAAATTTAGATGTTTCTACAGTTTTTGAAAATCTTATATGAAACAAAAGCGGGAAACTATTTACTTTATTTTTAAAAAAATTGTTCTTAGTGGTGACAAGTGAGGCTAATGTAGCGAATTCCACCAAAATCAACCCGCGGGACACACACACACACACACACACACACACACACACACACGAAACACCTTTTTTATTTAGGACATTTGAAAAATGATAGAAAAAACTCGAAGATTTGATTTTGTTTACGTTTACTTCATACCATAAAAAAGTTAAAGGATATGAAAGAGAAATGTTCGCAATTTTGTTTATACTTTGTACAGTGAGAAAGTAGAATCATATTAAAGAGAACTGGTCGCTTTTTGTTTATACTTTGTACAGTGAGAAAGTAGAATCGTATTAAAGAGAACTGGTCGCTTTTTGTTTATACTTTGTACAGTGAGAAAGTAGAATCGTATTAAAGAGAACTGGTCGCTTTTTGTTTATACTTTGTACAGTGACAAAGTAGGATCGTATTAAAGAGAACTGGTCGCTTTTTGTTTATACTTTGTACAGTGACAAAATAGGATCGTATTAAAGAGAACTGATTACATTGTTTATATTTTGTATAGTGAGAAAGTAAAATAATACGAAGAAGAAGTGATTACATTTTTGTTTATACTTTGTACAGTGAGAAAGTAGAATCGTATTAAAGAGAACTGGTCGCTTTTTGTTTATACTTTGTACAGTGACAAAGTCGGATCGTATTAAAGAGAACTGATCGCATTGTTTATATTTTGTATAGTGAGAAAGTAAAATAATACGAAGAAGTGATCACATTTTTGTTTATACTTAGTACAGTGAGAAAGTAGAATCGTATTAAAGATAACTGATTGCATTTTTGTTTATACTTAGTACAGTGAGAAAGTAGAATCGTATTAAAGATAACTGATTGCATTTTTGTTTATACTTAGTACAGTGAGAAAGTAGAATCGTATTAAAGATAACTGATAGCATTTTTGTTTATACTTTGTACAGTGAGAAAGTAGAATCGTATTAAAGAGAACTGGTCGCTTTTTGTTTATACTTTGTACAGTGAGAAAGTAGAATCGTATTAAAGAGAACTGGTCGCTTTTTGTTTATACTTTGTACAGTGACAAAATAGGATCGTATTAAAGAGAACTGATTACATTGTTTATATTTTGTATAGTGAGAAAGTAAAATAATACGAAGAAGAAGTGATTACATTTTTTGTTTATACTTTGTACAGTGAGAAAGTAGAATCGTATTAAAGAGAACTGGTCGCTTTTTGTTTATACTTTGTACAGTGACAAAGTAGGATCGTATTAAAGAGAACTGATCGCATTGTTTATATTTTGTATAGTGAGAAAGTAAAATAATACGAAGAAGTGATTACATTTTTGTTTATACTTTGTACAGTGAGAAAGTAGAATCGTATTAAAGATAACTGATAGCATTTTTGTTTATACTTTGTACAGTGAGAAAGTAGCATCGTATTAAAGATAACTGATAGCATTTTTGTTTATACTTTGTACAGTGAGAAAGTAGCGTCGTATTAAAGATAACTGATAGCATTTTTGTTTATACTTTGTACAGTGAGAAAGTAGCATCGTATTAAAGATAACTGATAGCATTTTTGTTTATACTTTGTACAGTGAGGAAGTAGCATCGTATTAAAGAGAACTGATTACATTGTTTATATTTTGTATAGTGAGAAAGTAAAATAATACGAAGAAGAAGTGATTACATTTTTGTTTATACTTTGTACAGTGAGAAAGTAGAATCGTATTAAGGAGAACTGATTGCATTTTTGTTTATACTTAGTACAGTGAGAAAGTAGAATCGTATTAAAGATAACTGATAGCATTTTTGTTTATACTTTGTACAGTGAGAAAGTAGCATCGTATTAAAGATAACTGATAGCATTTTTGTTTATACTTTGTACAGTGTGAAAGTAGCATCGTATTAAAGATAACTGATAGCATTTTTGTTTATACTTTGTACAGTGAGAAAGTAGCATCGTATTAAAGAGAACTGATCACATTGTTTATATTTTGTATAGTGAGAAAGTAAAATAATACGAAGAAGAAGTGATTACATTTTTGTTTATACTTTGTACAGTGAGAAAGTAGCATCGTATTAAAGATAACTGATAGCATTTTTGTTTATACTTTGTACAGTGAGAAAGTAGCATCGTATTAAAGAGAACTGATCATATTGTTTATATTTTGTATAGTGAGAAAGTAAAATAATTCGAAGAAGTGATTACACTTTGTTTATACTTTGTACAGTGAGAAAGTAAAATCGTATTAAAGAGAACTGGTCGCTTTTTGTTTATACTTTGTACAGTGACAAAGTAGGATCGTATTAAAGAGAACTAGTCGCTTTTTGTTTATATTTTGTACAGTGACAAAGTAGGATCGTATTAAAGAGAACTGAGTGCATTGTTTATATTTTGTATAGTGAGAAAGTAAAATAATACGAAGAAGAAGTGATCACATTTTTGTTTATACTTTGTACAGTGAGAAAGTAGAATCATATTAAACTGGTCACTTTTTGTTTATGCTTTGTACAGTGACAAAGTAGGATCGTATTAAAGAGAACTAGTCGCTTTTTGATTATACTTTGTACAGTGACAAAGTAGGATCGCATTAAAGAGAACTAGTCGCTTTTTGTTTATACTTTGTACAGTGACAAAGTAGGATCGTATTAAAGAGAAGTGAGTGCATTGTTTATATTTTGTATAGTGAGAAAGTAAAATAATACGAAGAAGAAGTGATCACATTTTTGTTTATACTTTGTACAGTGAGAAAGTAGAATCATATTAAATTGGTCACTTTTTGTTTATACTTTGTACAGTGACAAAGTAGGATCGTATTAAAGAGAACTAGTCGCTTTTTGATTATACTTTGTACAGTGACAAAGTAGGATCGCATTAAAGAGAACTAGTCGCTTTTTGTTTATACTTTGTACAGTGACAAAGTAGGATCGTATTAAAGAGAACTGAGTGCATTGTTTATATTTTGTGTAGTGAGAAAGTAAAATAATACGAAGAAGAAGTGATCACATTTTTGTTTATACTTTGTACAGTGAGAAAGTAGAATCATGATATACATGATTTTAAGGCAGTACATGATGTAAGGATCAGATAGCGCGCGCACACGCACGAACGCGTGCGCACGCACATACATATACACACACACGCGAGCGAGCGCGCACACACACACACACACACACACACACTATGCAGTAATTCTAGTACAGTCGTTTCGTAATGTAGTAAGTTAGTTAGACCAGTCTGGTTGTAAAGTCCACTCTACCAGAACATAAGTTTCGAAAAGTTTATATAAGATGGCTATTTACTGCAGAGAAGCAGTCAAACTGTAACCTAAAGAAATTTAATGCAGAGGTTTACGAAGAGCGTTAACTATAAAGATTAGTTTACACACAAACAAACAAAAACACACAGTATAATGAAATTAAATGCGGATTTGACGAGCTTCACTTGTTACATATTTATTGTTTAAAATTTCTGCAATTATTTAATTGATATGCCTATGAGATATTGTAACAAACCATGTCTCACGGATAACCCTTAAAAGCAATTCTCGTAATATTTCCTCGACAATTTATTTTTATTTACAAAATCCAGTGTTATTTCCTGACTGGTTGCCGTTGTCAAATTTATGCTATTAATTAACAGTAGCGTAAAAATTAAAATTTGCTTTTTTTGGTGTTTAACGTCCGACTATTTTGCACACTTGGGCTAATGCAGACGATGGGATGATTTATAGCGTATGAAAATGCCAAACCCTGGCCGGGAATCGAACCCGGGTCCTCGGGGTGAAAGCCCAGTACGCTATCAACTAGGCCACCGAGGCGGCTTGATTTCAGTTATAAATTATTCGTGTTTTGTGACTGCATCTAAAATATGATCGGGTGAATTGATATCAAAAATCAGACGGATCGTGAGTGTTGTGAAAATAATTGAATGTGATAAAGTTTGTGCGTTTTCGAACCAATCTTACTCGTTCGCTTCGGATTACGTTCATATACGGTATTGTTGTTCTCGTCGGTGTATCTGATGTCTGTATAGGGTCCGAGCAGCGTACTGTCGTACAAACTCGCGGCCTATTTTATTCACAGAAAATTCTAGGCCATATGAGTAGTTAACCATGAGTTTATAGCGATGGTAATTAGACTAGTTTTTCTGCTGTCATTGCTTCTGATTGCTTCAACTAACGCAAATACAGCGATCGTTGCGTTCGGTCGTGACTCGTAAAACGTTTTATTATAATTATATTTGTGTGTATTTTATGTAAAAGCAATAAATTTTGATTTGTTCTCGTGTATTTGAAAAACGGCTTTGCAGTACGTAATTTTAATTTTTAGATGTGACGTTTAAAAAATGGCGTTGCGCAATGAACTAGTATAGATATTATAGAAACAAAGCTGTGAACATGCACTTCATGTTAATTTAATATGTTAGCAATTAGTATGTAATAGTTGTGTTTTACGTCAATTTAATATATTGATTTTTTTTTCAATTAGTAATTAGCTTGTTACGTTGTGTAAGTCTATTCACAGTCGTTTAGAATAGGCTTTCGATGCATTTTAAATTAAAAACAAAATCACTACACGTAGATGACGTAATGGAAGCGGATTTTAGAAAAGTAATATTTCGTAATCATTTTCTATCGTACAACTTTTGAAAACCGTATTTACAGATTAAAAAAAATTGTAACATTTGGAACTTTGCCGCAATTGTTAACTGTTAAACGTATTTTGCTTGGTGACGAAACAGTTTAAGGTATTATTTTTGTGTGCTGGCGCGTACTTTAACGACTCCCTTAAAATGATCGTTGGATACATTTTAAGATTCTGGGTGTAGGTATTTACAATGATGGCAGCTCCAACAACTCATATGCTAAAGAAAATTAGTTAAAAATAAAGTTCTAATTTGACGCGATTTTTGGACGATTAATAATATATACAGTGTGTTCCGGAAAGTAAGCTGTACTCGCTTTTGATTCCGTCGTGGAGTCTTTTGAAACTTTACAAACGTCTTAAGGGAAGTTCAAAAAAATCTACATGGAATTAATAAAAAAAATAATAGTAATTATAAAGAAAAAAATAACTTGTAAATTTAATTACAAAATGAAAACAACTCTTGAAATTTGATTTATAAAATGAAACAACTATTTAAAACAACAATGGCAAAATGAAAATTTGTTTAAAAATTGAATTACAAAGTGAAACAGTTTTTGAAAATTAAATTACAAAATGAAAACCAATTTTTTAAATAGAATTGTTAAATAAAAACAACTTCAAATTACTGAATTATAATAACTCATTAAAGAATGAAGGACAAAATGACAGTGATTCTTGAAAATTAAATTACAAAATGAAAACAAAATTTTTAAAATGAATTACTAAATGAAAACAACTTCAAAAAATAATTACTGAATTAAAATAACTCTTTAAAGAATGAAGGACAAAATGACAGTGATTCTTGAAAATTAAATTACAAAATGAAAACAAATTTAAAAAAATGAATTACTAAACGAAAACAACTTCAAAAAATAATTACTGGATTAAAATAACTCTTTAAAGAATGAAGGACAAAATGACAGTGATTCTTGAAAATTAAATTACAAAATGAAAACAAATTTTTAAAAATGAATTACTAAATGAAAACAACTTCAAAAAATAATTACTGAATTAAAATAACTCTTTATAGAATGGAGGACAAAATGACAGTGATTCTTGAAAATTAAATTACAAAATGAAAACAAATTTTTAAAAATGAATTACTAAACGAAAACAACTTCAAAAAATAATTACTGAATTAAAATAACTCTTTAAAGAATGAAGGACAAAATGACAGTGATTCTTGAAAATTAAATTACAAAATGAAAACAACTAAGTTTGTTTTTTTACTTAAATAGACGTAATAAAGAAATGAATGAAGACAACGTAGGTTGTCAAATTCAACGGGCTTGCACAACATTTAACTTTTTCTTCAGTATCCAGTTTTAACAAATGTGATCAGAAGAACGTGAAGCTTAACTTTTACAATTTTTTTTTTTCAAGAGTTGTCTTCTGTTTTTAATTATTTTCGCAGCTGTTTTGTAATTTAACGAATAATGGAAGTTACAGTAGTTTTTACTTGAAAGCGCTGAATTTTTACATCTATATAAATTCTAGAAGGTTGACATTTTTACGGAAAATATTTTTATAACCTTTCTTAATTAAGTGGACTGTAAAGTTTCAATGAAATCGGTGAGGGAATAAATTAAAAGCTTGTAATACCGCTTGTGGAACGCTATATGCCTGCACTGAAGCGACTTTTAAATAAATGATTGTCTGTTTACGTATTGCGAAAAGTTTTAACATTCTTGTTAACGAAGTACGCTGGGAAACCTTGTAATTAACATTCTTGTATTTACAAATTTAAGATAGTACACAGAAATGGCCTTTTAATGCAGAAAGGCTTTGTAATTAAACATTGTCCTATTAAATTCTGTGAGCGATACCTTGGGTAGTATTACATTTGTATTTCTATCTGAGGAACATTCTTTTATTTGTATTTTAAAGAGAACGGAATTGTAAGTATGATTCAGTAATCCTTAAAATTAACATTCTTGTATTTTATATTTCACACAAGAAAATGCTGTGAGATAAGATCCTTTGTTTAAATACATGGGCGTTGTAATTAATGTTTTCTGACTTGTCCTTGCCAAAAATAAACCCTGACCGCCTTCAGATTAGTTTTATATCTGTGACGTAATTTTCCTTTATTTCAAATTCGGTGTATCGACTAAAGTTGTTAATAAAATGTGAACAAAAAATAAACAGAATAATTTCTGTTATTGAACCAAAAATAAAAATCATGTATCATGTTTTTTCTTCCTTTTTATTTTAATTACGATAATTTGTTTGAAAACACGACAAATTAACATAGCGTTTAACAACAAAACCGAAAACATATTATAGCTTATCAGCTGTTCAATGAAATCAGCTGATCGTTATGAATTAATATAAAACAACTGCTCTTTTATTATAACATAGCTAGTTTTTAACAACATAACCTAAAACTTATTATTGGCTATCAGCTGTTCAATGAAATCAGCTGATCGTTATTAATTGAATATAAAACAACCGATCTTTTACTATAACTACCAATATAAATTTGTGCACTCGCATCACGCGACGCGCAAAATCCAACACACAACCAGCCCTAAAACATGATACATGTTAATTTGAGTAAAATCTGATAAACCGATTTTGAGAAATCATTCTGATTTTCCAATTTTTGTCGGTGGTTTGGGAAAATAATTGACTAGCGAAAGGTTTGTAGCATAACAGAAAAGAACTGTTTCTTGAATTAGTAGCGAACAGCTGACTGAAACTCACGTTCTGTCGAGGAGTTACATAACCTCAATCATTGCAGAGGTACATCGTGGCCTACTTAATAATGTTGCCAATACTGTACCCAGTCTTTGTACTCGTTTGTCAGCTGGACTAGGCCCTGCTGTGTGTGTGCGCGCGCGCGCGTACGCGAGCGTGTGCATCATAATTTTATATGCAGTTCTGTAATTTCTGTAAAAGGTAAACTCTCCGAAAGCATGTGTTTTGTAACCGTTTGTTGAAACTGATTTGATTTGTAACTATTTCGTTATCAGGTAAATGGCGAAGTTGTGGCAATCAAATATTTGCACCTTTAACGTAGCTTCTCACCACATGAAGTAAATAAAAAATATTGTAATCGTTCAAAAATTATATTGCAAAATTTTAAATTTTATATCCGTTTTATTGTCCACTGACCCTCAAAATAAATCAAATACATTTTTGTCTGTGCATAAAACTGGAGAAATTGCACATTTTTTTTAACAAAAACTTTGATTTTAAAAATCCCTTTAAATATTAAAAAAAATATTTTTTTAATCAATCTCAAAAGTACACAAACATAATCATCTCTGAAACTTGTACTTATTATGCGTAAAATGCAAGCATATAAAACCAATTTTACGATTTCACTGAAATGTTTAATTTGTTTACGGTGTTTTGTAATGTTTATGGCATTTTATTGAAAACAGTGAAAATCATGTTTTAGGGCCGATTGTGTGTTGGATTTTGCGTATCGCGTGATGCGAGTGCACGCACAAATTTATATTGTTAGTTATAGTAAAAGATCAGTTGTTTTATATTAATTCTTAGCGATCAGCTGATTTCATTGAACAGCTGTTAGGCTATAATAAGTTTTAGGTTATGTTGTTAAAAACTAGTTATGTTAATTTGTCTTGTTTTTCGAACAAATTATCTTAGTTAAAATAAAAGGAAGAGAAAACATGATAAATAATTTTTATTTTTTTGTTCGATAACAGAAATCGGTTATTGTTAAAATAAATAAATGAAATCGGGTATAATTGTTGGTATCAGTCATTATTAAAGTAACAGATATTCATAGCGTATATGCTATGAATAACTAGACCAGAGAGCCGAAGCAAAAATTCAACGGCAAACTGTTTCTGTTACCGTTACAGTTTACATCTATGAATTAGCGAACTGCTGTGTGACAGTAATATTTAAAATAGCAAATAGGCCTACTTAAAAATGAAATTTGTATTTTGTATCATATACCGACAAGACTTTATCATTTCGCATGCTGGGTATATCGCCATTTAATGGTCCACAATATTCATTGTCAAATGTGGTAAAAACCGTAAAAGTGACATTTTTTTTAAACAGCATTATTTGTTTTGTACGATTGGTTACGAATAAAATTTTTAGAATAACGTTGTCTATGGTGTTTTTTTTAAAATACTTCTACGTATAATATAAGAACCTCTTCAACTAATGCAATTAACGGCGGGAAAGTTTGTGTTAAGTTTTTGTAAAATAGATACTTCGCGTTCCGCCATTTTGTTCTGAAATCGTCAGACATATTATATAATTACAAGGGTCGTTAAGCTATAATGCGTTTTATCTTAAGTCTATTTGAAAATCCGTGATGGTGTGACGTCACCATTTTGACAACACTTAACTGACCGTTACCGTTACCATCAGTAGAAAGCTAAGGCTGTGGGTTTCACGATATTTAGGCTGTATTTCGACAGGCTCGAGATATTTGTCAAACATTATATTTTGTCACGCGTTTCGTTCTTGTCATTTCACTTTCCTAATTTTGTATAAATTCTGTATAAAAAGTTCTGGTGTAATGTTTGTAGTCGCGTCCTAAGTGATATTACTGTTTGCATTTTCGGTATCTTTTAACGAAAAGTAATCTTATTGTTTAAAATAAACTGTTATTTAAAAATATGTTAAAAACCAAAAAAGTACCGAAATTTGAATTTAAAGAGAAAGTTATTCGTAACATATTTTCCCATTATTGAGTAAATTTCAGTAGGGACCTGTCTCGTGAGCTCGAGATTCACCCTAAGAACATAACTTACGCAAGCCTTTACGTAAGCACACTTCCATTAACTTTGAGGTTATAACCTCAACATAAACACTCATCTGTGATCACGAGTTTGTTTTTACGTTGTCCTTGTGTCCGTGTGCCAGGCTGTAGAGTGCTGCTTGTAAGATAGTGTTTGGCAAATCTTTTACAAGTAAATTCATCATTATTAGTTGCCTTTACATAAAACCTATCATCGCGATGTAGTTGCGTTATCATTGTAGCAGTTGTCTGTTGTTTGTTGCGTTCAGTATTTTAGCTTTGATATCTATTGTAACGACCACTCGTCTATTGTTTTTCGTTCAATATTTTATATAACATTAACTCATTTAATGTAATGTTTACTCATCTATTGTAGCGACCGCCATATATTGTTACCTTCGTTCAGTATTTTATTATGATGTTTACTTAACTATTGTAGCGACCACTCGTCTATTGTTTTTCGTTCAATTTTCTATTGTAACATTAACTCATTTAATGTAATGTTTACTCATCTATTGTAGCGACTGCCATATATTGTTACTTTCGTTCAGTATTCGATTACAACGTTTACTTAACTATTGTAGCGACCACTCGTCTATTGTTTTTCATTCAATTTTCTATTGTAACATTAACTCATTTAATGTAGTGTTTACTTAACTATTGTAGCGACCACCATATATTGTTACCTTCGTTGAGTATTCGATTACAATGTTTACTTAACATTGTACCTTCGTTCAATTGTTTTGTCGTTCAACTCGTCTATTGTTTTTCGTTCAATATTCTATGTAATATTAACTCATTTAATGTAATGTTTACTCATCTATTGTAGCGACCGCCATATATTGTTACCCTCGTTCAGTATTCTATTATGATGTTTACTTAACTATTGTAGCGACCACTCGTCTATTGTTTATCGTTCAATATTCTATGTAACATTAACTCATTTAATGTAATGTTTACTCATCTATTGTAACGACCACTCGTCTATTGTTTTTCGTTCAATATTCTATGTAATATTAACTCATTTAATGTAATGTTTACTCATCTATTGTAGCGACCGCCATATATTGTTACCTTCATTCAGTATTTTATTATGATGTTTACTTAACTATTGTAGCGACCACTCGTCTATTGTTTTTCGTTCAATTTTCTATTGTAACATTAACTCATTTAATGTAATGTTTACTCATCTATTGTAGCGACTGCCATATATTGTTACTTTCGTTCAGTATTCGATTACAACGTTTACTTAACTATTGTAGCGACCACTCGTCTATTGTTTTTCATTCAATTTTCTATTGTAACATTAACTCATTTAATGTAGTGTTTACTTAACTATTGTAGCGACCACCATATATTGTTACCTTCGTTGAGTATTCGATTACAATGTTTACTTAACATTGTACCTTCGTTCAATTGTTTTGTCGTTCAACTCGTCTATTGTTTTTCGTTGAATATTCTATGTAATATTAACTCATTTAATGTAATGTTTACTCATCTATTGTAGCGACCGCCATATATTGTTACCCTCGTTCAGTATTTTATTATGATGTTTACTTAACTATTGTAGCGACCACTCGTCTATTGTTTATCGTTCAATATTCTATGTAATATTAACTCATTTAATGTAATGTTTACTCATCTATTGTAGCGACCGCCATATATTGTTACCCTCGTTCAGTATTTTATTATGATGTTTACTTAACTATTGTAGCGACCACTCGTCTATTGTTTTTCGTTCAATATTCTATGTAATATTAACTCATTTAATGTAATGTTTACTCATCTATTGTAGCGACCGCCATATATTGTTACCTTCGTTCAGTATTCGATTACAACGTTTACTTAACTGTTGTAGCGACCACTCTATTGTTTTTCATTCAATATTCTATTGTAACATTAACTCATTTAATGTAATGTTTACTCATCTATTGTAGCGACCGCCATATATTGTTACCTTCGTTCAGTATTCGATTATGAAGTTTACTTAACTATTGTAGCGACCACGCTATTGTTTTTCGTTCAATATTCTATGTAACATTAACTCATTTAATGTAATGTTTACTCATCTATTGTAGCGACCGCCATATATTGTTACCTTCGTTCAGTATTCGATTACAACGTTTACTTAACTGTTGTAGCGACCACTCTATTGTTTTTCATTCAATATTCTATTGTAACATTAACTCATTTAATGTAATGTTTACTCATCTATTGTAGCGACCGCCATATATTGTTACCTTCGTTCAGTATTCGATTATGAAGTTTACTTAACTATTGTAGCGACCACGCTATTGTTTTTCGTTCAATATTCTATGTAACATTAACTCATTTAATGTAATGTTTACTCATCTATTGTAGCGACCGCCATATATTGTTACCTTTGTTCAGTATTCGATTATGAAGTTTACTTAACTATTGTAGCGACCACTCTATTGTTTTTCGTTCAATATTCTATTGTAACATTAACTCATTTAATGTAGTGTTTACTCATCTACTGTAGCGACCGCCATATATTGTTACCTTCGTTCAATATTCGATTACAACGTTTACTTAACTAATGTAAAGACCACTCGTCTATTGTTTTTCATTCAATATTCTATTGTAACATTAACTCATTTAATGTAGTGTTTACTTAACTATTGTAGCGACCACCTTCGTTCAGTATTCTATTGTAACGTTGACTGGTTTATTGTAACGCATACGTTGACTAATGTATTGTTGCATTACGGCGGAAAACGCTTATTTTCATAATATACAGAAATGTAAGCACGCACTTAATACGTGAAAAAGAAAACTACATTTGTTTTATTAAGACGCGTATATATTTTTAATAAAAACATATTACTTTGAAAACATTAGTTTTGGTAAACAAAAATTTTGTGTAAGTGATTTATGCGAGTTGTTGAACTTCCCATTCTACTCGTAGCTTCAACAGGAAAAATATATGTTGATTTTCTTGTTAGTAGCTTGAATTTTTACTAATAATGTTTGTTTTGTGTTACAGGTGAGTATATCAATGTTTGAAATGACAGCATTGTTGTGACAATAATTGTAAGTATTGTAATCAATTTAAATACACTGATTGTTATCAATCGTCGTCTGAATTTTTTACAACGTACACAAAATTCGCTTGTTAAAAGAGCTAATTAAATTAATAACCATACAAGCGAATTTTTAAAACCACTCGAATGATTTTCTCGAAATCGTTATAAAATTTGAAACGGAAGAAAGTTGGCGTAAGATTTTGTCGTAAAATTGATTTTTCCGTTTTTAATTAATGTATTAATGTTATTATTTTAGTCTGTTATTGTTTTAACTTACTTTTTTAATGTGACCCTGGTTTATCACATGTACATTTTATTTTACAATTTATCATTGATAAAGTCCCGAACACAGTTTGGTTATTTTTAGTGATTAATTTTTATTCCAATTAAATTGAATTGAAAAATAAATGATTTGTAATTTACAATTATTTTAATTGGTTTTTGATTAGCAAGTTCTCAATTGTTTGCTGATTAACAAATCCCATTTGTTGATTAACAAGTTCCCAATTGTATGGTGATTAGCAAGTTCCCAATTGTTTGTTGATTAGTAAATCCCATTTTTTTGGTTGATCAGCAAGTTCCTAATTGTTTCTCGATTAACAAGTTCCCAATCATTGTTGTTTAGCAAGTTCCCAATTGTATGGTGATTAGCAAGTTCCCAATTGTTTGTTGATCGGCAAGTTCCTAATTGTTTCTCGGTTAACAAGTTCCCAATCATTGTTGTTTAGCAAGTTCCCAATTGTATGGTGATTAACAAGTTCCCAATTGTTTGTTGATCAGCAAGTTCCCAATTGTACGGTGATTAGCAAGTTCC
The DNA here is from genome assembly GCA_022606455.1 of Callitettix versicolor. Lineage (NCBI taxonomy): Eukaryota > Metazoa > Arthropoda > Insecta > Hemiptera > Cercopidae > Callitettix > Callitettix versicolor. The sequence goes on along the minus strand of CM040183.1, from coordinate 22,730,697 downwards.
CAATTGTTTGTTGATCGGCAAGTTCCTAATTGTTTCTCGGTTAACAAGTTCCCAATCATTGTTGTTTAGCAAGTTCCCAATTGTATGGTGATTAGCAAGTTCCCAATTGTACGGTGATTAGTAAATCCCATTTTTTTGGTTGATCAGCAAGTTCCTAATTGTTTCTCGATTAACAAGTTCCCAATCATTGTTGTTTAGCAAGTTCCCAATTGTATGGTGATTAACAAGTTCCCAATTGTTTGTTGATCAGCAAGTTCCCAATTGTACGGTGATTAGCAAGTTCCCAATTGTTTGTTGATTAGTAAATCCCATTTTTTTGGTTGATCAGCAAGTTCCTAATTGTTTCTCGATTAACAAGTTCCCAATCATTGTTGTTTAGCAAGTTCCCAATTGTACGGTGATTAGCAAGTTCCCAATTGTTTGTTGATTAGTAAATCCCATTTTTTTGTTGATCAGCAAGTTCCTAATTGTTTCTCGATTAACAAGTTCCCAATCATTGTTGTTTAGCAAGTTCCCAATTGTATGGTGATTAGCAAGTTCCCAATTGTACGGTGATTAGCAAGTTCCCAATTGTTTGTTGATTAGTAAATCCCATTTTTTTGTTGATCAGCAAGTTCCTAATTGTTTCTCGATTAACAAGTTCCCAATCATTGTTGTTTAGCAAGTTCCCAATTGTATGGTGATTAGCAAGTTCCCAATTGTTTGTTGATTAGTAAATCCCATTTTTTTTGTTGATCAGCAAGTTCCTAATTGTTTTGTTCCCAATTAGTAAGTTCCCAATTGTATGGTGATTAGCAATTTCCCAATTGTTTGTTGATTAGTAAATCCCATTTTTTTTGTTGATCAGCAAGTTCCTAATTGTTTCTCGATTAACAAGTTAACAATCATTGTTGTTTAGCAAGTTCCCAATTGTTTGTTGATTAGCAAATTCTTGTTAGTGAGTAATGTAATAAATTAATTTAATTTTTGAAACCTGTACATCCTATTGTTATTTATAGTTTTGTCTGAAGCCGAACTGGGATGTATTTTTCTTTAATTTCGTTATGTTATGCCAGTTTTTAAACTCGAAATTATAGTAAACTCATTGAACCCCTACCATTGAGCCCTCACACCACTGAAAATTTGACAATAGAAGTGTACTTTGCCAATACATCTCGGGATAGTTTTAAAAATTTTATGTATTTTTGTTTTCAAGTAATGTTTGGTGTAAAGCTGAGAAAAATCGTGTCCCTGAAGTCGGCACTTGGGAGGCTTTTTAAAGTTACTTAACAAAACGAGGCGTACGTAAGGCGTTTCCTGATAAAATCCTGTTCGGTAGGTATCGACAAAAACAGGAAATTAGCCAAATTAATTTCTCAGAATCACTAAATCAAATTGTGCTTAAATATATGGCCATAACTCGGAACTGTAAATTTGTTATTAAAAATTCGATACATCGACTCGAATTACGAATCTTCGCTAATCCTACGTCGGCGCGAATTCCAGCTAAACCTATCGTTGGACGATAATTACATCCTTAACTTGCGGATCGTACCCTTAGCACCTTTTCAAACCGAATTTACTATTCGAAAACTATTCAACTATATACGTATCCGCGTTAATACAGTTCTTTAACACGTTTCCTCCATCTCTTGCTGTATCTTTGGTAATTTATTTCGGAATTTCCACCTCAGTGTGGCTGCGGAAACCGGTTGTATCGCGAATCGATTCTCCCCGACCGAGGCTCAGATAGTAAGTGGGAACAAAACCTGTTCGTCCTTATCCTTTAATTGCCGCTGACCTTGATGACGTCAAACACACCCCGTCTGCGGTTAATACAGTGAAGGAGACGCGAAGGATGCAGGACATTAATATTGTCGGAGAACTGTATCGACCGAAGAAGAATGGTAGACAGTGTAGCGGAGATTAGTAAGTCTCGGATAAGGAAGAAGGGGTAGATTGCAATGTCGAGTTCAGTTAGTCGATTATAAAGAAGGGTTAGAGGCGAATTACTGCGAATTGATTTGTTGTAAATGTTAGCCACAAGACAACTTGCGTAATTTTTTAAACTTTCTATACTATAGGCCTACGAGCCGAGGCGGGGAAGGTTTTATCGAAATACCTTGACCTAGTCTCGCTTGGTATCAGGCCTTCGCACAGTTTACTGTATTTCACAGTAATTAATGCTATGAGAGAATTATTGTTTTACCTGATCATATTTGTAGGTACTCGCCGACGTCAATGCCGTAGGCAAACGAAAATATATCACGAAAGTATTTTGTAAATTCAAAGTCACACTGTGCGACTCGAATGGAGTCCCCGTATACGCGTAATTCTTGTTTTATCCTCGATTCTTAATTTATAAATGTAATTTTAGTCGATACGATATGATAATCGAAATCAAATCTAACAACAGATTTTTGAGAACCTTAAATTAATTCGAAACACAAAAAATGTACAACAAAACTATTCTATCGAAATCGTAAATGTATTAAACATTTTTTAATTTATAAAGAAAATTGTTATATTTTTTTGTGTAAGTTATGACTATAAGAAGTATAAATACAATAACGATAACGTGAGTATGAATGTAATCGTGAAAAATCGATCTCGAAATTTTGATGAATCTTTTCGATTTCGTGTGCGAGTCAAAAAAAAGTACACTTTCTTGGAAGTGTGCCCGTCTGCAAACTACATTATCGTAGTAAAGAATTATCCACTTTCTGTGCATTTTTGAAGCTCATTTTCAGTAAAAAAAACTCAAAGAAATCATATTGGTTTTAAATCGGTCCTAATAATTAAAATGAAATTTCAATTTTTGTACTCAAATCAGAAAAAAATACTCAAAATGTAGTCCTCGAACAAAATCTAGCTGTGGTCCTTTGATTAACAAGAAATCGTTTAGGCAGCAATCGAGAAGAAACTTGCATAGTTCCTGAAATAGGTTTATCAGATTTTACTTAAATTTTAATGGCACAAGAACATTCATAACAAGTAGGTGTGCAAAATTTGAAATAATCGATATTTACCGTTATTGAGTGATTCGGTAAAGAAGAAAATAAATCGTATGTGCCATCGGGCTCGTTTTGTTTTCTCGATCCACCTTGAACCGTGAAATTCGTTTATTTCAAATTCGGTGCCCCCGTACCGTGAAATTCGTTTATTTCAAATTCGGTGGCCCCGTACTGCGTGAGTTATGGGAAGTTACTCCTTACGTAACTATGGTCTGAGGGTACATGAACAGGATAGGTGTGTACCACGGAGAAACCGTGTATAGATTGTGCAGAAAGGAGGAGGAAACTGCAGGTCACATAATTTATGATTGTGAGGCTCTTGCTAGTAGGAGGCTAGGGGTTTTTGGTTTCCAATACCCTAGGGTTCTTCAGCAGAATGTGCTAGTCAGTGGGTTGTTGGAACTTATTAGGGGCACCAATCTGCTGAACTAGGTATTTTAAGAGGTAAGTTGCACAATAGGTCAGTTGATCGCAGTGCCTGGTGTTGAACAAATCCCTTCCTCTAGATTATAATCTAATCTACTCCTTACGTAACCTAACTTTGAGTAAAATCTTAAACTGATTTTGACAAACAGTAGCGTTTTTGTCAGTTAAGAATTTTCTGTGATAAAAAAAAAAAAGTGAAACTGAGATAGTTTTTGTGTTTTTGCATCGTTTATTTATTTAGACGAATTAAAATTTAACGAAACTGTCAGGACATAATTGCCGATGTTTAGATTAAACGTACGTTCAAGGGGATCAGATTAAAAATGGCGGATTCTGTATTAATACAGTTGCGAGGTCTTAACGTCAGCACTAAATCAGACCAGTCTTCAAATTAACTAATTATATCCGAACAACAAGTATACAGGTTTTCTTTCGATTTGCAGTATTCATTAATTAAAGATCTTCTCGACGCAATTAACCGGAAAAAACGTCTTACATTCTGCCTTGAAAACAAGTCCACAATTTTATGGGAATTAGTTCCGAATATAAAAATTTAAAAAAGGCAGTTATGTACACAGACGTCACAAAACCAGTTCCGGTATTATTAGGTATCCATGCGAATTGCGTGTGGGGACATTGGGGACTCCCCTCCAAGCCCTCTGGTCTTCGTAGTTACCGGATGACCAGTAGGTTATCCGTCTTCCTTGTGGATCCATCGAGTTCTGAGTTCCGTGTTCGATACAGTGTTTGTTGGATTATTTATATATCGTAAGTACAGTAGTTTATTTGGTTGGGTATTTTAAACCGGTTTATGGAGGCGAACGTTTTTTGTTTTCTGAATTTTTTTTTAATAAACGTTGGCTTAACGAAATACTTCGGAAATTTTAATATTTATCTGGAAACGTGACGGTACTAAATACAATATACAATATAGGCTGTAAAGGAAGCTTGTTGAGCGTGAAATCAAACCGATTTTTATTGATCCGGTCAGTTTTCAGTTCCCCTGAATCGAAAAAAGTGGTTTTTACTTAAGTGTCTGTGCGCGCGCGCTTGTGAGAAAATTTGGCGTAGTTTTCAAATGTCACATCTCGCGGCCGTTAAAAGAAACTCCAAAGCAGTGTTCATAAATTTTTGGAATAAAGCTGTTAAAAATTAAAATCGGCTCCGTGATTTTGAAAGTAATTTGTTTAAAAGTAGTCCTTGTCGCTGTAAGACCAAACAGTTTTGTGCGAGAACTGTAAAGATCGGCCTAAATTTACTGAAATTTCGATCTTATATAAAGATAACGATTGAAATCATTGGGCCTAAATAGCCGTCGAGTTTGCCTTGATTCTTCATATTAGACCTCTTGATGAACTGGTTTTCAGGAATCAGGCATATTTTCTGTAGCTTTCCTAACGATAATATCGCGTAAGAGAAAGTTTGTGTAATGTTTTTGATAACAGTTATAAACAATAATGAAGACATTGCGTTTGTTTTGAAATTTATGTTAAAAAACAATAGTAAGTTTTTATAATTTAAATAGTGTCAAACAATGTTCATATTTTGTTTTTAGAAGTCGTTTCTACGTAGAAAAATTATCATATGTAATTTTTTCTACGTAGTAAAAATGTTCATATTTTGTTTTTTTAGAAGTCGTTTCTACGTAGAAAATGTTCATATTTTGTTTTTTCGTTTCTACGTAGAAAAATGTTCATACTTTGTTTTTAGAAGTCGTTTCTACGTAGAAAAATGTTCATATTTTGTTTTTTAGAAGTCGTTTCTACGTAGAAAAATGTTCATATTTTGTTTTTAGAAGTCGTTTCTACGTAGAAAAATGTTCATACTTTGTTTTTAGAAGTCGTTTCTACGTAGAAAAATGTTCATATTTTGTTTTTTAGAAGTCGTTTCTACGTAGAAAAATGTTCATATTTTGTTTTTTAGACGTCGTTTCTGCGTAGAAAAATGTAGCATTGTTTTAAGAACAATATGCGTATTAATTGGTAAGCCCGATTGTACACTGCGTAAGTAATGTAATCGAAAACAAACACCGTATATCGATAATTTATTGTCTAGTTTGACATATAAGGTAGTATGTCAAGGCTATATATTGCAGAAAGCCTAGAGATACGCTGTGCGTATGGCCGATTCCAATGTTTTCTACATTCCAGTTATGTAAAGATGTCGATGGTAACTTTAATCACCACACTTTATACTGGGTTAAACGTATGATGAAAGGATATTTCTCTTTTTCAAGTTCTCACTGTACGGATAATAAATTAAGTTTGTAAAATATTTTAGCACAGTTTGCAAACAAACATTTTCCACTGAATAACTTTGACAGGAATGATATTGCATATAATTCTCTTACTCACCCACTCATTGATTTTGTTTTTTTGTTTTTTGTTGTTGCTATTTAAAGGCGAAAAGAACATTGAGGCTATTATCGCCTCCCTAAATGTAAGTGTGTGTGTAAAGTTTAATTGTAGTGTTGTAAATGTAAGTGTGTGTTAGACTCGGGTACCGCGAGGGACGTCTAAATCCTCTCAATAGTTGCAGCTAGTCTGCACCCCCTGCTGGGTACTTGATTTTGGTTTAATAGGTTTCCTAAAGGCTACTCAAATCAAGTTGGCGTTGTTAAACGTAATACCGTAAATAAAACAACCTGCTGAGCCTGCTATAGACTACATCCTGTGGCTGTTGTTAACTTTAAAACTAATTTAATCGTACTTTATGGAAAACTACTATAAACGGAAGTGCTTTAAATTTTAGGACAGATAAAATTATATTAAAAAGTTTTCCTTATTGGCTATAATTCCTGAAATTCTACTTTGTTGTTATTTAAACTGAAGTGTTTAGCAATACTGGATTAGGCCTACTTAACTCTTAATTTTTACAACCGGAAATAATCCGTTGTCTGTTCGAACTGTGTCGATTGTGTGTGAAACTTCGTACATTTTCTTGGTGCTCGTAACTGAGCCTGTAATTATATTAACTGATACAAGTAAGTTTTTATTTTGAAATTGGCGAAGTAAAATCTGCATCGATTAACATTTATTTTAATTTTTTAATTTCGTCAAAACACGAACATAAGTCTTAAACCGTGATTATGGTATGTTAGTACGACACAAAATGTTGGCAATGTCTCTTTGAAGTCTCTTAGTAAAGCAGTGTTTACTGTACAATAATAAGTCACAAATATAGGCTGTGTCTATACCATCATTAAAGTCTCCCAGTAAAGCAGTGATTACTGTACAGTATACAATAATACGACAGAATACAAGCTATATACTATGCCTGTATCATCATTAAAGTCTCCCAGTAAAGCAGTGATTACTATACATTGTACAATAATACAACACAAGTTGTAACATATGTCTATACCATCGTTAAAGTCTCCAAATAAAGCAGTAATTACTATACAGTGTATACAGTGTACAATAATACTTGTACAACGCATTTTATAGTTTAATGTGTCTGTATATCGTCAATAAAGTCTATCAATAATTCATATGAAATTAATAACAAAATAATAATAATAATAATAATAATAATAATAATAATAATAATAATAATAATAATAATAATAATAAATAAATAAACAAAAATAAAAATAAAATATTTCTTGAAAATTGAATTACAAAATAAAAGCAATTCTTGAAAATTAAATTATAAAATGAAAACAAATCTTCAAACAAAAAAAGTTATAAAATGAAAACAACTTTGCTTTTTTTAGGAATTAAACCTAATGAAGAAAATGTCGAATGAACTCCGCTAGATTGTAAAATGCAGCGGGCTTGTACATCATTTAACTTTTTTTTTCAGTTCTAAATCCAATTTTAACAACTATGTTTTCGGAGAAAAATGAAACTAGTATAATTGTTACAAAATTTTATTTCAAGAGTTTTTAACAAACCGTCTTCTGTTTTTAGTAATTTTTACAGCTAATTTATAGTTTGTTTTTTTTTAACGTCCGACTATTGTGCACACTTGGGCTAATGCAGACGATGGGATGATTTATAGCGTATGAAAATGCCAAGCCCTCGCCGGGAATCGAACCCGGGTCCTCGGGATGAAAGCCTAGTACGCTATCCACTAGGCCACCGAGGCGGCTAATTTATAGTTTAATGAATAAAGGAAGTTATAGTAGTTTTTATTTGAAAGCTGATGTTATTTATGTCCTAAAGGTTGACATGTTTACACAAAATGTTTTTATAACCTTCCTTAAGAGGACTGTAAAGTGTCAGTAGAATTGGTGAGGGAATAAATTAAAAGTATGTAATACCTCTTGTAGAACACGATGTATTTAGCCTAACGCTGTAGACGTACACTGAAATACATCAAGGAAGTCTCAGTAACGCAGCAATTACTGTAAAAATAAAACACAATTTATAGGCTATGTCTATACCATCATTAAAGTCTCTTAGTTTAGCAGTGATTGCTATAATATTACAAGTTATAGGCTATGTCTATATCAACAGTCTCCCATTAAAGTAATAATTACTGTACAGTAGTACAGTATTACGACACAATCTATAGACTCTTTTTATACTATCATGAAAGTTTACCAGTAAAGCAATGATTACAGTACAGTATAGTAAATAATACGACACAAGCTATAGGCTATGTCTATACCATCATTAAAGTCTCCTAGTAAAGCAGTGATTGCTGTAATGATACAAGTTATAGTCTGTATCTATACAAAATTGGGTCTTCCAGTAAAGCAGTGATTACTGTAGTGTACAATAATACGACACAATTTATAGGCTAAGTCTGCATCCTCATTATAGTCTCTTAGTAAAACAGTGATTGATGTAATGATGCAAGTTATAGGCTGTACATATACAAGCTTGAAAGTCTCCCAGTAAAGCAGTGATTACTGTACAGTGTATAATAATAAGACACAATTTATAGGCTAGGTCTTCACCATCTTTAAAGTCTTCCAGTAAAACAGTGATTACTGTAATAATGAGACACAAGCTGTAGACTCGGTTTGTACTATCATTAAAGTCTTCCAGTAAAGCAGTGATTAATGATACAAGTTATAGACTGTATCTGTACAGGCATGAAAGTCTTCCAGTAAAGTAGTGATTACTATATAGTTTACAATAATATGACACAACTTATAGGCTATGTCTTTACCATCATTAAAGTACCCTAGTAAAGCTATGATTGCTGTAATGATACAAGTTATAGGCTGTATCTATACAAGTTTGAAAGTCTCCCAGTAAAGCAGAGATTACTGTACAGTGTACAATAATACGACATAATTTATAGGCTACGTCTGCACCATTATTAAAGTCTTCCAGTAAAGCAGTGATTACTGTAATAATACGACACAAGCTATAGACTCGGTTTATACCATCATTAAAGTCTCCCAGTAAAGCAGTGATTACTGTACATTGTACAATAACACGACGCAAGCTATATTCTGTCTATACCATCATTAAAGTCTCCCAGTAGCATTGATGTCCGTGTGTTTCCCGCCGGATCTTTTACACTCATCAAATATAACATATTTGTCTATTTTAATCTCATTAGCTCAGGGTTTCCCTTCTGATTTTGTCATGCGTCCTTGCTTACAACTAACGTATCAAATTCTTTGTGAGTGCCAGAAGGTCAGCTAATTCAGCTATTTCATTTTTAGCAAGTGTTTACTGGAAATTATGCAGTGTGTGTGTGTGTGTGTGTGTGTGCTCGCGCGCGCACTGGTTTTTAAACCAGTTTAAAAAACCACTTGTGTGTGTGGTTTTAAAACCAGTTGTACAATTAACAGTAATTTAGTACTTACGGGTCGCTATTTCCCAAAGAGTAGAGGGTAAAAGGCAAAGTGTTTTAAAATCGGTTTATCAAAATTTTCCTCAAATTTTAGTCATAACGCAGGGCCTAAGTGAAGATCTATAATAACTGAAATCAGTCGACCCGGATTTGAAACAAACGAAATTTAAAATTTAAGTTTCAGCAGAAATGAACCTATTGCTGTCGGGGTTTGTTTTAATTGGATTTATTCACGACTGTAATTTTTTATAATTTCATATTGGGTACGTCGGCTTGAATCATTGCTACAGGATCACAGTTTGAACAAAATCTGTTGGCACGTTTAATTTTGCTTATTTTCCATTTATTTATTTTTTTGTCGTTAATTTCGAACCGTGTTATCAGTGACTATGTACAGTGAACTGTATTTGTGAAAGCATTTAATCCAACAACCGTAACAACTATGTTATTATGGCTATGCGGGCGTGTATATTATTCTCAACCGCTCCGTTAAAAACGTGGGCAACAGTGACTATCAGGTCCCTTGCTGTTTATCCAAACAGTTTCATATCACTGGCACTTTAGCACTTTCATCGATGATTGGTTTCTGAAATTTCTTAATTTTATTTTTCAATCTTTACTCACCCCTTTCTCCCGGTACGGAACTTATACACTTAGGGAGGTGTCACTATACATATTTGTGACACGATCTGTCAATTTTGATTCTACCCCCCCCCGCTTGGGTAGGTCGCTGGTGGTGTTAAGCCCTCAACATTCGCTCTTATTAATAACTAATGTGTACCGAGTTTTTTGAAACTGATCCCACACGTTCCACAGTTATTGAACACACACACACACACACACACACACACACACACACACACACACACACACACACACACACACAGTTATGGAACACACACACACAGTACTAGTGCCTGGTAGTGATGTTACCCTCAAATATTCTCAGCGGAAAGGAACTTACGAAATGGGAATATTTCCAGGTATTTTCCCCAAAGTTCGGAAAGTTCCCAAAAAATGGAGATTCGTAGAAAAAAAGTTAGATATTACTCGATTTTAACTATTTTTCAGTTCCTGTTGCTTCTAAAGTTAATAAAATTGTTGTAGTTTATATGTTTGATTACAAATAAAATTTAAAAAATCTTGATTTCTAAATTCCCAAGTTGCCAGTTAAGATACAATTGACACAGTGATTTAATGTGGTCGGAATCTTCTTTACTGGAAAATATTAACCTACTACCTGCTAACGTTTTAAAGTACTTTCATATTTAATTGTGCAATTATTTAATAATTCTTATTTAAGTTGTAGGTAAATAACACAGTCGCACGTTAAACATAGTCCAACAGAATTTAAAGCAAAGCAGCCAGGGCGTAAAGCAGCAAAACTTATAGCAAAACAGCCAGGGCGTAAATCAACAAAATTTAAAGCAAAACAGCCAGGGCGTAAATCAACAAAATTTAAAGCAAAACAGCTAGGGCGTAAATCAACAAAATTTAAAGCAAAACAGCCAGGGCGTAAATCAACAAAATTTAAAGCAAAACAGCCAGGGCGTAAATCAACAAAATTTAAAGCAAAACAGCCAGGGCGTAAATCAACAAAATTTAAAGCAAAACAGCCAGGGCGTAAAGCAACAGAATTTATAGCAGAACAGCCAGTGCGTAAATCAACAAAATTTAAAGCAAAACATCCAGGGCGTAAATCAACAAAATTTAAAGCAAAACAGCTAGGGCGTAAATCAACAAAATTTAAAGCAAAACAGCCAGGGCGTAAAGCAACAGAATTTATAGCAGAACAGCCAGTGCGTAAATCAACAAAATTTAAAGCAAAACATCCAGGGCGTAAAGCAGCAAAATTTAAAGCAAAACAGCCAGGGCGTAAAGCAACAGAATTTAAAGCAAAACATCCAGGGCGTAAAGCAGCAAAATTTAAAGCAAAACAGCCAGGGCGTAAAGCAGCAAAATTTAAAGCAAAACAGCCAGGGCGTAAAGCAACAGAATTTATAGCAGAACAGCCAGTGCGTAAATCAACAAAATTTAAAGCAAAACATCCAGGGCGTAAAGCAGCAAAATTTAAAGCAAAACAGCCAGGGCGTAAAGCAACAGAATTTAAAGCAAAACAGCCAGGGCGTAAAGCAGCAAAATTTAAAGCAAAACATCCAGGGCGTAAAGCAGCAAAATTTAAAGCAAAGCAGCCAGGGCGTAAAGCAGCAGAATTTATAGCAGAACAGCCATGGCGTAAATCAACAAAATTTAAAGCAAAACAGCCAGGGCGTAAAGCAGCAAAATTTAAAGCAAAACAGCCAGGGCGTAAAGCAACAGAATTTAAAGCAAAACATCCAGGGCGTAAAGCAGCAAAATTTAAAGCAAAACAGCCAGGGCGTAAAGCAGCAAAATTTAAAGCAAAACAGCCAGGGCGTAAATCAACTAAATTTAAAGCAGAACAGTCAGGGCGTAAAGCAGCAAAATTTAAAGTAAAAGAGCCAGGGCGTAAAGCAGCAAAATTTAAAGCAAAACAGCCAGTGCGTAAATCAACAAAATTTAAAGGAAAACATCCAGTGCGTAATGCAGCAAAATTTAAAGCAAAACAGTCAGGGCGTAAAGCAACAGAATTTAAAGCAAAACATCCAGTGCGTAAAGCAGCAAAATCTAAAGCAAATCAACCAGGGCGTAAAGTAGCAAAATTTATAGCAAAACAGCCAAGGCATAAAGCAACAAAATTTGAAGCAAAATAGCCAGGGCGTAAAGCAACAGAATTAAACAGTATTGTTATGTTAAATATATTCAGAAATTACAAGTTGGTTTGTTGTATTTTCGTGATGATTTCAGCATAAACTTTAAACAATAAACTGTTTACTTCTATTTTTTTCTTTGTTTTACTTGATGTTGCGTCCAACATGCTGTAATAAAGTAAGATGCAATTGTCATGTTATGCACTTATCAGTTACAAATACGGTACTATTACATTATCAAACCATCAAAAATTAACACTAGATTGAGTAAATTCAGGCTTAAGTTGTTTAATTTTATTGTAGACTTAGTAAACACCATTTGCACAACTAAAAAAAGTGTATTGCAATTTTTTAAAGAATTAATAGTATTAGTTATATCTTGTCGACCTAAATGAAAAAATAAATTTAATTTCCTAAGAATTTATCGGTTTTGGGAATTTCCCGGCAATGTTTCCAAGGAATTTCCTCCGAGTTTTAAATTCCCGGGAATTTGACGTCACCAGTGCCTGGATTAGTGACTGAAACTCGGCCCTGCTGCATTACAAAATGTCTGATGCCATTATACGGACTGTAAAAACGTCGATACTTCTAGGCTGCAGTAGGCCCTAATAAGAAGAGAATGGGCGATGCCGTAACAAGTGGCACTGGGGAAAGTCATGGCTCGGCGTTGAATAATATGAAACACAAACTCTAAGTGTTGCCGTCATCGACACAAACAATAATTTACTTGGATGTGCTTAAAAATAATAGCCGGACTTTTTGTGTTCTGGAATTTGCCCAGTAAAATCGGCAAATCTGATTCTGTTTAAATTCTGAACATATGTGATTAGAGCGCCTAACACACGCCGCTGTTACGAAATTGTTCGGTACGAGAAGAAACCGAAAAAGCAAGACAGACCCGACGGTGTTTCTGTGTGATTTTCTAACTAACCAAAATTTATGAAAAATGTTAAACGATTTTGAAAAAAAAATCGATTTTTCAATTTTTGTTCTGTGTAACTTTTGAATGGGAATTTTGCGGGATAAAGCCACCTTTATGTACTGATGATATAGTATCCTACTATTTCCCTTAGGTACGTTTTATTCGAATACAGACGGTATAGTCTCTAAAGTATTATAATTTGTTTTTTTCCTTAGGCACTTTTTATTCGGATACAGAAGGTATAGTATCTAACGTATTATAACTTGCCTTTTCTCTTAGGTACATTTTATTCGGATACAGACGGTATAGTCTCTAACGTATTATAATTAACTATTTCGCTTAGGTACGTTAATTCGGATACAGACGGTATAGTCTCTAACGTATTATAATTTACTTTTTCCCTTAGGTACGTTAATTCGGATACATACGGTATAGTCTCTAACGTATTATAATTAACTATTTCGCTTAGGTACGTTAATTCGGATACAGACGGTATAGTCTCTAACGTATTATAATTTACTTTTTCCCTTAGGTACGTTTTATTCGGATTCAGACGGTATAGTCTCTAACGTATTATAATTTACTTTTTCCCTTAGGTACGTTTTATTCGGATTCAGACGGTATAGTCTCTAACGTATTATAATTTACTTTTTCCCTTAGGTACGTTTTATTCGGATACATACGGTATAGTATCTAAAGTATTATAATTTGCTTTTTTCTTTAGGTACGTTTTATTCGGATTCAGACGGTATAGTCTCTAACGTATTATAATATACTTTTTCCCTTAGGTACGTTTTATTCGGATTCAGACGGTATAGTCTCTAACGTATTATAATTTACTTTTTCCCTTAGGTACGTTAATTCGGATACAGACGGTATAGTCTCTAACGTATTATAATTTACTTTTTCCCTTAGGTACGTTTTATTCGGATTCAGACGGTATAGTCTCTAACGTATTATAATTTACTTTTTCCCTTAGGTACGTTAATTCGGATACAGACGGTATAGTCTCTAACGTATTATAATATACGTTAATTCGGATACCGTTTACTTTTTCCTTAGGTACGTTTTATTCGGATACAGACGGTATAGTCTCTAACGTATTATAATTTACTTTTTCCCTAGGTACGTTACGTTTTATTCGGATATACGGTATAGTATCTAACGTATTATAATTTACTTTTTCCTTAGGTACGTTTTATTCGGATACAGACGGTATAGTCTCTAACGTATTATAATTTACTTTTTTCCTTAGGTACGTTAATTCGGATACAGACGGTATAGTCTCTAACGTATTATAATTTACTTTTTCCTTAGGTACGTTAATTCGGATACAGACGGTATAGTCTCTAACGTATTATAATTTACTTTTTCCTTAGGTACGTTAATTCGGATACAGACGGTATAGTCTCTAACGTATTATAATTTACTTTTCCCTTAGGTACGTTAATTCGGATACAGACGGTATAGTCTCTAACGTATTATAATTTACTTTTTCCCTTAGGTACGTTAATTCGGATACAGACGGTATAGTCTCTAACGTATTATAATTTACTTTTTCCCTTAGGTACGTTAATTCGGATACAGACGGTATAGTCTCTAACGTATTATAATTTACTTTTACCTTAGGTACGTTAATTCGGATACAGACGGTATAGTCTCTAACGTATTATAATTTACTTTTTCCCTTAGGTACGTTAATTCGGATACAGACGGTATAGTCTCTAACGTATTATAATTTACTTTTTCCCTTAGGTACGTTAATTCGGATACAGACGGTATAGTCTCTAACGTATTATAATTTATTTTTCTTTTTCCTTACGGTACGTTAATTCGGATACAGACGGATACAGGTATAGTCTCTAACGTATTATAATTTAATTTTTCCCTTAGGTACGTTAATTCGGATACAGACGGTATAGTCTCTAACGTATTATAATTTACTTTTTCCCTTAGGTACGTTAATTCGGATATTATACGGTATAGTCTCTAACGTATTATAATTTACTTTTCCCTTAGGTACGTTAATTCGGATACAGACGGTATAGTCTCTAACGTATTATAATTTACTTTTTCCCTTAGGTACGTTAATTCGGATACAGACGGTATAGTCTCTAACGTATTATAATTTACTTTTCCCTTAGGTACGTTAATTCGGATACAGACGGTATAGTCTCTAACGTATTATAATTTACTTTTTCCCTTAGGTACGTTAATTCGGATACAGACGGTATAGTCTCTAACGTATTATAATTTACTTTTTCCCTTAGGTACGTTAATTCGGATACAGACGGTATAGTCTCTAACGTATTATAATTTACTTTTTCCCTTAGGTACGTTAATTCGGATAGTCTCTAACGGTATAGTCTCTAACGTATTATAATTTACTTTTTCCCTTAGGTACGTTAATTCGGATACAGACGGTATAGTCTCTAACGTATTATAATTTACTTTTTCCCTTAGGTACGTTAATTCGGATACAGACGGTATAGTCTCTAACGTATTATAATTTACTTTTTCCCTTAGGTACGTTAATTCGGATACAGAAGGTATAGTATCTAACGTATTATAACTTGCTTTTTCTCTTAAGTACATTTTATTCGTATACAGACGGTATAGTCTCTAACGTATTATAATTTACTTTTTCCCTTAGGTACGTTAATTCGGATACAGACGGTATAGTCTCTAACGTATTATAATTTACTTTTTCCCTTAGGTACGTTAATTCGGATACAGACGGTATAGTCTCTAACGTATTATAATTTACTTTTCCCTTAGGTACGTTAATTCGGATACAGACGGTATAGTCTCTAACGTATTATAATTTACTTTTTCCCTTAGGTACGTTAATTCGGATACAGACGGTATAGTCTCTAACGTATTATAATTAACGTATTATTTTACTTTTTAGGTACGTTAATTCGGATACAGACGGTATAGTCTCTAACGTATTATAATTTACTTTTTCCTTAGGTACGTTAATTCGGATACAGACGGTATAGTCTCTAACGTATTCGGATACGGTATAGTCTCTAACGTATTATAATTTACTTTTTCCCTTAGGTACGTTAATTCGGATACAGACGGTATAGTCTCTAACGTATTATAATTTACTTTTTCCCTTAGGTACGTTAATTCGGATACAGACGGTATAGTCTCTAACGTATTATAATTTAACGTATTATTTCCCTTAGGTACGTTTATTCGGATACAGACGGTATAGTATCTAACGTATTATAATTTACTTTTTCTCTTAGGTACATTTTATTCGGATACAGACGGTATAGTCTCTAACGTATTATAATTTACTTTTTCCCTTAGGTACGTTAATTCGGATACAGACGGTATAGTCTCTAACGTATTATAATTAACTATTTCGCTTAGGTACGTTTATTCGGATACAGACGTATAGTTAGTCTCTAACGTATTATAATTTACTTTTTCCCTTAGGTACGTTAATTCGGATACAGACGGTATAGTCTCTAACGTATTATAATTTACTTTTTCCCTTAGGTACGTTAATTCGGATACAGACGGTATAGTCTCTAACGTATAGGTATAATTTACAGACGGTATTTCTAACGTATTATAATTTAGGTACGTTAATTCGGATACATACGGTATAGTCTCTAACGTATTATAATTTACTTTTTCCTTAGGTACGTTTTATTCGGATTCAGACGGTATAGTCTCTAACGTATTATAATATATTTACTTTTCCCTTAGGTACGTTAATTCGGATTCAGACGGTATAGTCTCTAACGTATTATAATTTACTTTTTCCCTTAGGTACGTTAATTCGGATACAGACGGTATAGTCTCTAACGTATTATAATTTACTTTTTCCCTTAGGTACGTTAATTCGGATACAGACGGTATAGTCTCTAACGTATTATAATTTACTTTTACCTTAGGTACGTTAATTCGGATTCAGACGGTATAGTCTCTAACGTATTATAATTTACTTTTTCCCTTAGGTACGTTAATTCGGATACAGACGGTATAGTCTCTAACGTATTATAATTTACTTTTTCCCTTAGGTACGTTAATTCGGATACAGACGGTATAGTCTCTAACGTATTATAATTTACTTTTTCCCTTAGGTACGTTAATTCGGATACATACGGTATAGTATCTAAAGTATTATAATTTGCTTTTTTCTTTAGGTACGTTTTATTCGGATACAGACGGTATAGTCTCTAACGTATTATAATATACTTTTTCCCTTAGGTACGTTTTATTCGGATTCAGACGGTATAGTCTCTAACGTATTATAATTTACTTTTTCCCTTAGGTACGTTAATTCGGATACAGACGGTATAGTCTCTAACGTATTATAATTTACTTTTTCCCTTAGGTACGTTTTATTCGGATACATACGGTATAGTATCTAAAGTATTATAATTTGCTTTTTTCTTTAGGTACGTTTTATTCGGATTCAGACGGTATAGTCTCTAACGTATTATAATTTACTTTTTCCCTTAGGTACGTTAATTCGGATACAGACGGTATAGTCTCTAACGTATTATAATTAACTATTTCCCTTAGGTACGTTAATTCGGATACAGACGGTATAGTCTCTAACGTATTATAATTAACTATTTCCCTTAGGTACGTTAATTCGGATACAGACGGTATAGTCTCTAACGTATTATAATTTACTATTTCCCTTAGGTACGTTTTATTCGGATACATACGGTATAGTCTCTAACGTATTATAATTAACTATTTCGCTTAGGTACGTTTTATTCGGATACAGACGGTATAGTCTCTAACGTATTATAATTAACTATTTCCCTTAGGTACGTTAATTCGGATACAGACGGTATAGTCTCTAACGTATTATAATTTACTTTTTCCCTTAGGTACGTTTATTCGGATACAGACGGTATAGTCTCTAACGTATTATAATTTACTTTTTCCCTTAGGTACGTTAATTCGGATACAGACGGTATAGTATCTAAAGTATTATAATTTACTTTTCCCTTAGGTACGTTAATTCGGATACAGAAGGTATAGTATCTAACGTATTATAACTTGCTTTTTCTCTTAAGTACATTTTATTCGGATACAGACGGTATAGTCTCTAACGTATTATAATAATACTTTTTTCCTTAGGTACGTTTATTCGGATACAGACGGTATAGTCTCTAACGTATTATAATTTACTTTTTCCCTTAGGTACGTTAATTCGGATACAGACGGTATAGTCTCTAACGTATTATAATTTACTTTTTCCCTTAGGTACGTTTATTCGGATACAGACGGTATAGTCTCTAACGTATTATAATTTACTTTTTCCCTTAGGTACGTTAATTCGGATACAGACGGTATAGTCTCTAACGTATTATAATTTACTTTTTCCCTTAGGTACGTTTTATTCGGATACAGACGGTATAGTCTCTAACGTATTATAATTAACTATTTCCCTTAGGTACGTTTTATTCGGATACATACGGTATAGTCTCTAACGTATTATAATTAACTATTTCCCTTAGGTACGTTTTATTCGGATACAGACGGTATAGTCTCTAACGTATTATAATTAACTATTTCCCTTAGGTACGTTAATTCGGATACAGACGGTATAGTCTCTAACGTATTATAATTTACTTTTTCCCTTAGGTACGTTAATTCGGATACATACGGTATAGTCTCTAACGTATTATAATTTACTTTTTCCTTAGGTACGTTTATTCGGATACATACGGTATAGTCTCTAACGTATTATAATTAAATTACTTTTTCCTTAGGTACATTTTATTCGGATACAGACGGTATAGTCTCTAACGTATTATAATTAACTATTTCGCTTAGGTACGTTAATTCGGATACAGACGGTATAGTCTCTAACGTATTATAATTTACTTTTTCCCTTAGGTACGTTAATTCGGATACAGACGGTATAGTCTCTAACGTATTATAATTTACTTTTCCCTTAGGTACGTTAATTCGGATACAGACGGTATAGTCTCTAACGTATTATAATTTACTTTTTCCCTTAGGTACGTTAATTCGGATACAGACGGTATAGTCTCTAACGTATTATAATTTACTTTTTCCCTTAGGTACGTTTTATTCGGATTCAGACGGTATAGTCTCTAACGTATTATAATTAACTATTTCCCTTAGGTACGTTAATTCGGATACATACGGTATAGTCTCTAACGTATTATAATTTACTTTTTCCCTTAGGTACGTTTTATTCGGATTCAGACGGTATAGTCTCTAACGTATTATAATTTACTTTTTCCCTTAGGTACGTTAATTCGGATACAGACGGTATAGTCTCTAACGTATTATAATTTACTTTTTCCCTTAGGTACGTTTTATTCGGATTCAGACGGTATAGTCTCTAACGTATTATAATTTACTTTTTCCCTTAGGTACGTTTTATTCGGATTCAGACGGTATAGTCTCTAACGTATTATAATTTACTTTTTCCCTTAGGTACGTTAATTCGGATACATACGGTATAGTCTCTAACGTATTATAATTTACTTTTTCCCTTAGGTACGTTAATTCGGATACATACGGTATAGTCTCTAACGTATTATAATTTACTTTTTCCCTTAGGTACGTTAATTCGGATACAGACGGTATAGTCTCTAACGTATTATAATTTACTTTTTCCCTTAGGTACGTTAATTCGGATACATACGGTATAGTCTCTAACGTATTATAATTAACTATTTCGCTTAGGTACGTTAATTCGGATACAGACGGTATAGTCTCTAACGTATTATAATTTACTTTT
This sequence comes from Callitettix versicolor, assembly GCA_022606455.1. Lineage (NCBI taxonomy): Eukaryota > Metazoa > Arthropoda > Insecta > Hemiptera > Cercopidae > Callitettix > Callitettix versicolor. Next base: position 22,711,113 of record CM040183.1, on the reverse strand, counting down.
TCCCTTAGGTACGTTAATTCGGATACATACGGTATAGTCTCTAACGTATTATAATTTACTTTTTCCCTTAGGTACGTTAATTCGGATACAGACGGTATAGTCTCTAACGTATTATAATTTACTTTTTCCCTTAGGTACGTTAATTCGGATACAGACGGTATAGTCTCTAACGTATTATAATTTACTTTTTCCCTTAGGTACGTTTTATTCGGATACATACGGTATAGTCTCTAACGTATTATAATTTACTTTTTCCCTTAGGTACGTTAATTCGGATACAGACGGTATAGTCTCTAACGTATTATAATTTACTTTTTCCCTTTGGTACGTTAATTCGGATTCAGACGGTATAGTCTCTAACGTATTATAATTAACTATTTCCCTTAGGTACGTTTTATTCGGTATCTAATATACTAACGTATTATAAATTGAAACGTATTTAACAAATATCACTGAACATCGAATATCACTGAATATCGCTTTGGAAAGCGATAATGGTGAACGCAAAGAATTTGCAACATTACTGCATTGAATATCTAAAATTATCATTGCGAATTGTGACAGCCTGCATGCCGGCGCCCCGATTGTTTCTAAAATAAGATCAAATCAATGTTTTGTTAATAAAAGTTCACCTGTCAATGACAAACTTTCTCTATCGGCCACGTCATCAAGCCTGTAAAACTTGAAATCTGATACTACAACAACATTAACGACTTTTTTTTTGTAGAATAAACTTTTTTCTATGGCGATGTTTATGTTGACGCTGAAGGCCGATTTGTTATCTCGGGATACGGCGAATAAACCTGGTCAAATAATTTAATGTGTAGTCGAATGAAAATAAATTTAGTAAACCTTAATGTCCTTCGGAACTTTTGTTATGAAGTCGTCGTTTTAACACGGACTACTTCATATAAGGGATTCGTGTGTGTTTGGTTTTGGAGCAAGGTTGGTTGCGTCCTCTATTCGGTTATATGCGTTGAGGCGAAGTTTAGGACCATTAGGTCCTCTCTTCCGCTTAACCTATCTTGAAAGAGAGAGAGTGTGTGTGTGTGTGTGTGTGTGTGTGTGTGTGTGAGAGAGAGAGAGAGAGAGAGAGAGAGGAATTTAACGAAATTGCTGTTAATTTTTGTAAGGGCGTAGTCGCAATGCAAATCACTGACCTATATTGAACAGGTAATTTTAACAACAGGTATTTGCAACAGGTAATTTTAAAGGATTTCAAACTGAACATGTATTTATGCGCGCTTCGGGCAATTTTAAACCCAAACCCAGATGTGCGCGAGACACTGACTCGACCTCCAAAAGTTTACTAAACTGTTTACCCTCTCATTGATCAGTCTGCAATGATTCGTTTTTCTTCAAACAAAAGTGTTTTTTGCACGTTATTATCTGTCAAATAATACTGTATTCGTTTATAACGCGACTGCTTTAATAAAATTATTTAAAAATACCTACCAGCGTGATGTCAACACAGCCTGAACGAATTGCCGAAACGAAAACGTCGACAGTTAGGTTTTTCACAAAATACTACTTCCATACAAAACCGTGTTAGATTCTTAAGTTATACATTTTTTAAATTTTATTTTTACACGCGTTTAGTTAATTGTTTTAAAGTTGAAAATCACTTTGGCCGCCTCGGTGGCCTAGGTGATAGCGTACTGGGATTTCACCCCGAGGACCCGGGTTCGATTCCCGGCCAGGGCTTGGCATTTTCATACGCTATAAATCATCCCATCGTCTGCATTAGCCCAAGTGTACACAATAGTCGGACGTTAAACACCAAAAAAAAAAAACGCGTTAGTAATTTTGAGGTTATGCGGTTGACTTATTTTCTATTTTTAGGCCAACTTTAAATTACGATATCACCAAAATTACCGAAAAGTCATATTTCTGTAGTGGAGAGGACATGTCGGTACGTGTTTCCTGCAGCGTGGGAACGGTCGTTTCGGCAGTTGTGTAAAATCGGAATACGCAATCCGCGGAGTAAATGAAGATGTTCACTGCGCGGAATGGGTGTTTAAGTTAAACCAATAATAAAGTTTCCTTCTGGTATTGCGCAAACGGAAATACCAACATGGCGGAGTATTTTAATTCGTTCATTGCTCGAAGTAAATCGCGGATTGAGTAAAACCGGATTCGCAATCCTCGCAAACATTTCGGCGTTCGCGAACACCTTTCCGGTTTCAAACCAAACGTTGTATTCGCTAGTTTTTTTTTTACGAACAGTCTAACCGTATGCATAACGAAATGTGTAGTTTTTTTTTATCATCCTTGACTCATTCAATAAATATGTGCGAGCTTATGTGAGTGAACTCGTTACAACACGAAGAATGGATTACGCTTGTTACAGCAAAGAAGAGAAAGTTGGAGGGAGACAAGGACGTTGATTATCTCCCCCTCCTTTTATTCCCTCTTGCAGCTATAATGGTCCTTTATCACTGAACTTGAACTGTTTTTATCACTATTGTAGTCGTTTTTCGGCTTGAATAGAATATGTTCGTTTAGTAATCACTGTATTTTATTGTATTCTGATAATAAGATTAAAAGTAACAAAATCAATAAATAATTCGTTGAAAGTTCAATAATTCTGACGAGGGCTGTAATTATTTAATTTTATATAAAGGTCGATGAAATTAGTATTCTTTGTGTGTTAATTAATTAACTGTGACATATTCCTTAAGTTGTCGTAGCTTACAGTGACGCTGAACTTGTTTCACAACTCTAGAATTTATGCAAGGCGGCATACTTAAATGGGTGAGCATTGTCATCACTTTCGTGTCGTAATGAGTTCTACACTTCCATTCATAATATTTACTGTACATGGTAAATAACACAACAATAACTGTAACCAGCCTAATACTCTCAATTTGCGCAGAAAATAAAAGTATAATTGCGATTAAGAAGAAAAACGATATTATTTATATTTTACTCTGTAGTAGGTTTGTGAATATACGTTAATTTTGTTCATTTTTTAAAGTTATCTGTATAATGACGGAGTATTAATTTTTTTAATATTTGTTTGTTTTTATTTGATCATTAGCCATCATTTGTGTATAAGAAACAATTCATCATTTCGTCAGTGTAGATCATCAATTCTAGTTCTCGTTCTTATATGGATATTAGCCATCATTTGTGTGTGTATGGAACAATACAAGACGTGTCGACAGTGTAGTTTTCCTTATTATTTGGTCATTAGTCATCATTTGTGTATATGGATCAATACAAGACGAGTTGACAGTGTAGTTTTCCTTATTATTTGGACATTAGTCATCATTTGTGTATATGGCACAATACAAAACGTGCGGACAGTGTAGTTTTGCTTATTATTTGGACATTAGTCATCATTTGTGTATATGGAACAATACAAGACGTGTTGACAGTGTAGTTTTCCTTATTATTTGGACATTAGTCATCATTTGTGTATATGGCACAATACAAAACGTGCGGACAGTGTAGTTTTGCTTATTATTTGGACATTAGTCATCATTTGTGTATATGGAACAATACAAGACGTGTTGACAGTGTAGTTTTCCTTATTATTTGGACATTAGTCATGATTTGTGTATATGGATAAATGGAATGGAAGACGTGTCGGCAGTGTATTTTTCATTATTATTTGGACATTAGTCATCATTTGTGTATATGGATCAATACAAGACGTATTGACAGTGTAGTTTTCCTTATTATTTGGACATTGGTCATCATTTGTGTATATGGATCAATACAAGACGTGTCGACAGTGTAGTTTTCTTTATTATTTGGACATTAGTCATCATTTGTGTATATGGATCAATGGAAGACGTGTCGACAGTGTAGATCAACTCTCGTTCTCACATTATTTGGACATTAACCATCATTTGTATATATGGAACAATACAAGACGTATCGACAGTGTAGTTTTCTTTATTATTTGGACATTAGTCATCATTTGTGTATATGGAAAAATACAAGACGTGTTGACAGTGTAGATCAACTCTCGTTCTCACATTATTTGGACATTAACCATCATTTGTGTATATGGAACAATACAAGACGTATCGACAGTGTAGTTTTCCTTATTATTTGGTCATTAGTCATCATTTGTGTATATGGAACAATACAAGACGTGTCGACAGTGTAGTTTTCCTTATTATTTGGACATTGGTCATCATTTGTGTATATGGATCAATGGAAGACGTGTCGACAGTGTAGTTTTCCTTATTGTTTGAACATTAGTCCTCATTTGGGTATATGGATCAATACAAGAATGTGGACAATGTAGTTTTTCTTATTATTTGGACATTAGTCATCATTTGTGTATATGGATCAATGGAAGACGTGTCGACAGTGTAGTTTTCCTTATTATTTGGTCATTAGTCATCATTTGTGTATATGGATCAATGGAAGACGTGTCGATAGTGTAGTTTTCTTTTGTTATTTGGACATTAGTCCTCATTTGGGTATATGGATCAATGGAAGACGTGTTGACAGTGTAGTTTTCCTTATTGTTTGAACATTAGTCCTCATTTGGGTATATGGATCAATACAAGAATGTGGACAATGTAGTTTTTCTTATTATTTGGACATTAGTCATCATTTGTGTATATGGAACAATACAAGACGTGTCGACAGTGTTGTTTTCTTTTGTTATTTTGACATTAGTCATCCTTTGTGTATATGGATCAATGGAAGACGTGTCGACAGTGTAGTTTTCTTTATTGTTTGAACATTAGTCATCATTTGTGTATATGGATCAATGGAAGACGTGTCGACAGTGTAGTTTTCCTTATTGTTTAAACATTAGTCCTCATTTGGTTATATGGATCAATACAAGAATGTGGACAATGTAGTTTTTGTTATTATTTGGACAGTAGTCATCATTTGTGTATATGGAACAATACAAGACGTGTCGACAGTGTAGTTTTCTTTATTATTTGGAAATTAGTCATCATTTGTGTGTATAGAACAATACAAGAAGTGTGGACAATGTAGTTCTCTTTTGTTATTTGGAAATTAATCATCATTTGTGTATATGGATCAATACAAGACGTGTCAACAGTGTAGTTTTCTTTTGTTATTTGGACATTAGTCATCATTTGTGTATATGGATCAATGGAAGACGTGTTGACAGTGTAGTTTTCCTTATTGTTTGAACATTAGTCCTCATTTGGGTATATGGATCAATACAAGACGTGTCGACAGTGTAGTTTTCTTTTGTTATTTGGACATTAGTCATCATTTGTGTATATGGATCAATGGAAGACGTGTGGACAGTGTAGTTTTCTTTATTATTTGGACATTAGTCATCATTTGTGTATATGGATCAATGGAAGACGTGTGGACAGTGTAGTTTTCTTTATTATTTGGACATTAGTCATCATTTGTGTATATGGATCAATACAAGAAGTGTGGACAATGTATTTTTCTTTAGTTTTTTGGAAATTAGTCATCATTTGTATATATGGATCAATACAAGAAGTGTGGATAATGTAGTTTTCTTTTGTTATTTGGACATTAGTCATCATTTGTGTATATGGAACAATACAAGACGTGTCGACAGTGTAGCTTTCTTTTGTTATTTGGACATTAGTCATCATTTGTGTATATGGATCAATGGAAGACGTGTGGACAGTGTAGTTTTCTTTATTATTTGGACATTAGTCATCATTTGTGTATATGGATCAATACAAGAAGTGTGGACAATGTATTTTTCTTTTGTTTTTTGGAAATTAGTCATCATTTGTATATATGGATCAATACAAGAAGTGTGGATAATGTAGTTTTCTTTTGTTATTTGGACATTAGTCATCATATGTGTATATGGAACAATACAAGACGTGTCGACAGTGTAGCTTTCTTTTGTTATTTGGACATTAGTCATCATTTGTGTATATGGAACAATACAAGACGTGTCGACAGTGTAGCTTTCTTTTGTTATTTGGACATTAGTCATCATTTGTGTATATGGAACAATACAAAACGTGTCGACAGTGTAGCTTTTTTTGTTATTTGGACATTAGTCCTCATTTGTGTATATGAATCAATAACAGACGTGTCGACAGTGTAGTTTTCCTTTGTTATTTGGACATTAGTCATCATTTGTGTATATGGAACAATACAAGACGTGTCGACAGTGTAGTTTTACTTATTATTTGGCCATTAGTCATCATTTGTGTATATGGAACAATACAAGACGTGTCGACAGTGTAGTTTTCTTTTGTTATTTGGACATTAGTCATCATTTGTGTATATGGAACAATACAAGACGTGTCGACAGTGTAGCTTTCTTTTGTTATTTGGACATTAGTCATCATTTGTGTATATGGAACAATACAAGACGTGTCGACAGTGTAGCTTTCTTTTGTTATTTGGACATTAGTCATCATTTGTGTATATGGATCAATACAAGACGTGTCGACAGTGTAGTTTTCTTTTGTTATTTGGACATTAGTCATCATTTGTGTATATGGATCAATACAAGACGTGTCGACAGTGTAGTTTTCTTTTGTTATTTGGACATTAGTCATCATTTGTGTATATGGAACAATACAAGACGTGTCGACAGTGTAGCTTTCTTTTGTTATTTGGACATTAGTCATCATTTGTGTATATGGAACAATACAGACCGTTTTTGCAGAGTACTTGTAAACCAAAAGTTATCTACACTCTCGAAACGTCTTTTATTGTTTGATATACACAAGTGATATCTAATGTCCAAATAAAAAGTAATAATAATTCATTTTGTAACATTTTATATTGAAGAAAAAGTTTTATGAATATTTCAGGCATGCAAATAAACATTTTTTGTGCAACAATAAAAATAAATGAAAATCTTGAGCTACAATATAAATTGGAACAGTTTAGCCGCCCAGATACATACAAGCTGGGGAAAATAAACAATATTGTTAGTGCTTTAAACACTATAGGAATAAACTACAAACTCTTGAAAAAAATATTTTATTTAGAATTATTTTTTCTTTATAAATACATTGGATTTAGGCTCTGAGCAGGTGTGTTCAACCTTTACATTGTGAGGTATGTTAGCAGTCAACTCCAAGGTCCAGACAGCCGACAGTGGAACATGGAGTGTTATTGGGAAATTACGTAAACATTATCACAAGGTCAGAAGAACCGACGGCAGACTAAAGGACGTTCAGTTTATGAAATGCTTACTTTTTACATTTTTCTGATTATTTGAATATTTTTCTGCCGGTGACTTTTAAAAGAAGACAAAGTTAAATACTTTTGCGATTTTTGTGTGTATCTAACAGTTATTTTATGTTTAGTCTGAGGTACTTGTCGGGATTTTACTTCTTTCTTAGTGAAAAATTGTCTTATAAATTTGTAAACCAGCCCTAAAACTAAAAAACAAAAATTCGCAGACATAATTTCAGAAATATTTATTATAATATCTGACTGTACAAAATGAACCTGTCTTTGTATTGCGTGCCATTTTTGAGGGAATAATCGCAAATCACAGTTGAAGTTTTATTACTCTTTTGTCTATTTTCATTTTGTTTGGCTTTCACTTAATTAAAGCCTAAAATTGAATGTACGAAGTTCAGTGCTGTATGGCTGTAGCTGACGAAACGAATGTGCACGGGTTAACACGTTAAGAAATACTGCTCATAGCGTAGAAAGGCGACTACTATGGTGGCCCCTTAGAACATTTAATAGTAATAACCCTAACACAATTAGCTATCAATAATGTTGAAATATGGACTAGAAAATGGCGAATTAAACTGAATGAGGGTAAATCAACTCATGTCAACTTTACTAACAAGCATTATGTGTATCAGCCAGTAATGATAAACGGACAAATTGTTCTGCATGAAAATGAGGCTAAATATTTAGGGATGACTCTGGATGCTAAACTTCGTTGGAAGTCTCACGTGAAAAGAAAGCGAGAACAACGTAGAATGAAGTACCGACAAATGTATTGGATTATCTTAAGGAACTCTGAATTGTCCATACATAATAAACTGCTTCTGCATAAACAGGTCCTGAAACCCGTCTGGACCTACGGTATTCAGTTGTGGGGATGCACGAAGAAAAGTAACATAAAATAATACAAACATTTCAGAACAAAGTTCTTCGTAGTATTGTCGGAGCACCGTGGTATATCCGCAATGCAGATATTCATCGGGATTTGAAGGTGCCTTTAGTGGCCGAAGAGGTAAGAAGGTATGCTGGAAAACATGCAGCAAGGCTCTGTGAACATCAAAATGTAGAGGTGGTGCATTTGGGCAACGTACCACAAGTGAGGAGACTGAAGAGAAAGAAACCTGTTGACTTGGTGCAGGATTGATACATGATTTAAGTGTAAATGCATTGTGAAGGGCGACTCTGGACGTTTTTTCACCACACAGACAGTAGACAGAAAAATATTGCTAGATAGTCTTGGACTAGTTGTAATTGTATGTAATAAAAAGAAAATAACGCCAACAATAACCCTAACAGTGACCCCAACAGTAATACTAACAATAACGCCAACAATAACCCTAACAATGACTAACAATAACCCTAATAAATAGGCCTACCCTAACAATAAACCTAACAATGACCCCCAACAATAACCGTATCATTGACTCTAACAATAACCCTTATAATAACCCAAGAATGTCCCCCAACAATAACCCTAACAATAATCCCAACAATAACCCTAATAATAATCCTAACAGTTAAGAATTTGACAAAAAAAGTTTTTTAAATCAGATCCAAATATTTTACTTTATCTTATTCTCTGTTAAAAAAAGAAAAGAAAATTCATTTAAAACTTTAGCTTATTTTTGAAAGACTTATTTGTAGGTCTATTAGGCAAAAATAATTCGATATTGAAATAAAAACGGTAACGCACCACCTTATGCTCAATATTGTTAAATACTAAATAGTCTATATGGGTCCTAACATACAGTATGTGATCGCTAAGGGAGTGTCAACGCTGATTTTGTCAAAGGTCGTTGACCGGAATCAGGTAGAATATCTTCTGAACTTTATGTGTCCTCCGATGCTGGGGTCTACTCGAAACCGGATGCGGTAACTTTGACTGTGCCGAGAAAAGACAGACATTAGAAGTTGCGCAAAAAAATGTCGTTGATTTAACTCTAGAATATAAGCTTGTATCAAAATCGATGCGGATCTTCCTTGGATATATTGCGGACAATGATAACAGCAGGTATAGAAAAGGACACGTCTTCACTATCTACGGATATTAACTTATAACGACTGCGGATAACGTTAAAAGTCTGTCTCCTGAAATTTCTCGAAACTGGTAATTACTTTGTGGAAAATGAGAAGAATTAATTAACTATAACAGGAAGGAGAAATTTTAAAACATTCCAAAACGTTTCGCCTCAAGGCGGTATCATCAGACATGAAAAATGTCTGCTTTTCATACACAATATCAGTCCTACGTGAACGTATTAGACTATCTTTTTTAGCTTGTTTTGTCGTAGTTATCAAGAATAGGCACGTTGAAAATAGTTATAAAGTGGCAGTTTATATTTTGACTCAAATCTAATATTAGGCCTATTATATAATATACTGTAGTTTATTGTTAAGTTATATAATTATAACAGGCGATTCCTTTTAATTCTCAATTTTAACACATCATTCCCTAAGTTTAAGAAATAACACCTTTATGCCCTACAAGGCTTTACAAGGGCTTAGAGACTTATTTGAAATTTTACGATATCGTGTCGGCAACCGGTGTGATTATGCAAGGAAGATTTATTGCTTTTCAATGCTCCATGTTTTTAATTTGTCAGTTTAGAGGACCACTGTGCTCTAGACGCTATATAACTGCATATTCTTATTTGAAATAAACTTAATTATTAACTCTTTTATTGTCAGTTATAAAACTTCATATAGCACAGTAATAAAGCTGAACATTCAATAACTCGAAATCTAGCCTAGCGACTGTGCCTTTTTAACAGTGATGAAGGGCTAGCCTTATAATGTAAATTCAGTAGCCTGATTGCATTTCGTTGTGATTTTATAAATTCGATCCGTTTTCCATTCTAAAACTGACTAGATTCGCTATATTTTTTTTGTTAATCGTTAATAGATTAAAACAGCATTTAAAACTATGACAATTTTGAGATTCTAAGTTTATTAATATAGCCTACTTACGTTTATTATGGGTCTCGGTTGAGGCCTATTGGTATTTTCATCAAACACTCGAATTTCTGTCACTTTGTTCAACATTATTACTAGTGTAATATGAATTTTTAAGTTTAAAAAAATTTGATATGCACAACTATATATCTCTGAATATGGCCTACACACATTGTTCAGTTCTTAATAGTTTTGCTTATTTTTACAAGATTCCATTTTTGTGTTTCAACCACAAGATACTTCACAACTAAAGTAATATGTCAAAGTTAACCCATTAATATAACCTCCAAATATCGAGAAAAAATGTTAAACCCTAACATAACCCTAGCTTCTATGTCGGTTCTAAACAGAATTTATCGATTCTAACCTCATACTTTTCATTCATGACATGTTGATAATACATAAATAATATCGCTATATCTAAAGATCTGTTATTTACTTTTATTAAAAAACTAAACTGATTTGGTGGACGTTATTTTTCGTATCGATTGTTTCTTCGGTAAGATTTAATTTCTTTTTTTTTATCTTTGAAGTGTGAATTCACGTATTTGATATTTTTTGCTTTGATGTTAATGATTTTCGTATTATAAAATCACTATTTTACACCTGTTTTTTTATAATTGTAAAATAATTATGCATTTTTAATGTTCTGTTTTCTTAATATTAGTATTTAATCGTATATTTTTTTTTTTTTGTTATAGAGTACAACACCGCACTCGGCTTGAGCAGACAAAATGGCGCTCATCATGGAATACATTGACGGCATTCATGAAGCTTTTGACAAACATGGAGGTATGCGATTGTAGGCCATCTTCAGGACACAGTTATTAGTATTTTTTATTTTAAGGCCCGTAACAAGTTTGCACAAATAAAGTGGCGCCGTTCACATGTTAAATTTTTGATGACGATTATTGCAACATTCGAAACTTGAAGAAGATATTCTAAACCAAAGAAGAATTTCCTCGTACCGATCAACAGCCCATATAATTGCTTATTATTTATAATTGCATAATAAATATAGCTCTATTGATATAGCCTAATATATAGGCTATTAAATATCAGCTAGCCTGATATTTTGCGTGTGGACGAAATCCTCATTGATTTCAAAAGTAAACTTTTATAAAACATGTGATTATCCTCTGTGAACGATTGTCAGATACAAGGAGATTTTTGACAATTTGGAGAAGTTCCTGGTCTTTTAGAAAATGTATTAAGTCATTATGCCATAATTGTACCCTTCTCCGGCATTTGATCTTTCTGAGAGGCTACAAGGAGATTTTGTTATCTTACAATCAGTAGCTGCCATTATTTGTTTGATTTTTGTAACTTTTGAACTTGATGGTACTTTTACCAAGTATTATATACAGTACACACAGTGCTGGAGAATCTTACAACGCTCTCAGTCTGAATTTTACAGTAAGGGCTCAGCAGCAATCATTTTACCTATCGAAATCAGAAGCACTATAGTTTCTAAAACCTTTGTATGTAGGTTTACTAATTTAAAGTATTTGAAAAGGAATAGGATATATTATATTTTTTCATAAGTAGGTACTGCCTGTGGTAATTTGTGTATTGAATTTAAAACAATATTACGTCCTTGGGTACTGTGCGAGCAGTAGGTTTTCGGGGTCGAGGAAGGAAATGGTAGAGGATAGTACCACCCTTCCCACGACAACACTGTCCACAGCTTGCATTCACACACTTGTACCATTCATACACGAGGTATAAGCCGTTAATTAGCTGTAATAAACATTAAAAAATATCTGCCAATAAATAAACAACATCGTCCAATTATGTCTGTTAACCAAAAACTCTCATTATCTTGAGAAAAATAAACATATGTCACAATAATTAATTTTTCCTTTTAAATTTTGCTGTTATTGGTTACTGGATTAGAATATCTATTGGATTGTGGTAGATGTGGTAGGTTTATATCTGTTACTAAGATTACCTCAAATTGCAAACTGGTGCTTGACAAATAACCACAAAACAGAAAATTATCTGCCCTTTGCGAAAATTCCAGAATCTACCATTGATGGCAGAATGACGTTTTGTTCTTGCACGAATTGAGAAAAATAGAAAACAGTTTTTAAGTATATGACATTGGTAAAATTATTAAAGGATTAGTCTAGATAATAAATAATTCAGTTTTTAATCAGTGTTTTTTGATATTTTCAGATCCAAGAACAAAAGACTGGCTGTTGATGTCTAGCCCTTTTCCTACATTAGCCATCTGTCTATCCTATGTTTATCTAGTCAAAGTTCTCGGCCCCAGGCTGATGGAAAATCGTAAACCCATGGATTTGCGCAATGTCCTCATTGTTTATAATTTATTTCAAGTCATTTTTAGTGCATGGCTATTTTATGGGGTAAATATTATTCAGTTATTTTTTTTGGTGATGTATTTGAGAAAACTTTTTTTGCATTTGCACAGGTATTACGCACAACCACAAACACTGTTCACATTTAAATGTAAACTTAGGTTTATAGCCTAAATAATATCATGTTCGTCATTTAGAGGAAACATTTTTGTGTTTGTGCTTAGAAAACAAGCTTACCAAAGATCATAAATCTTAATTTTTAGGGAGTGTTTTGTTGTTGGGAATTTTTCATTTTTAAATTATAACGGTAATGTCTTTTCCACTGAAATAAGGTTTGTAATCACCAAATGGTTTTAAAAAAAAGACCATAATAGATAGATAATATCGAATAGTTGTCTACTTGCGTTAATAAAATCATAGTTTTTGTGTTATTTACTTTACATGATAAGTTTATTTTAAGGTTTATCAGTACAAACGTTTTTGATTTATTTTAAATATACAATTTTTATCTTATAAACATTAGGTAAACTGTTTTTTAAACATATATTATTTTTTACAATTTTACTGAAATATACAGGGGTGACTGAAGAGAAATTTGTATAAGAAGGGTGGGATCGCGGAAAACTGATCTTATGGTTGTACCCATTTTCAATTCTTCTTAGTTTAAAAAAAGGTTTTTAGTGTATGTCCATTTGTGTACCTGAACGCAATGCTGAAGACTACAAATTTTGATAAATTTGGTCACATATTGCGGTAATTTTTTTAAATAAAAAAAAATTAGTTCCTTGTCTCTAAAAAAATTTGATTTGGTAGTTTTTACTGATGTCGATTAGATTTCTGAAGATCGGTTCATAAGATTTTTGCTCAAATTTTCGTCGGTATACTGAATCTAAAATAAAATAAATTTATAATCCAGAGTAAATAAAACAATTTTAAATAAAATCCGCCATCAGGTTGTTTTCTTTTCTTCAATTTACTCTTGAAGCATAAATTTCATTTATTTTAAATTATGTCCACTAATTTTATAGTTTAAGTTTTATTACATATAATTTTTATCGTCTTACCAAGACTTTTCAAATAAGGTAGTCGTATTACAAGAAGGTTTATAACCTATTAGAAAATTTTGAACCATCGTTCCTTCACAGTCTTTACTAACTTTCCAAATTATTTGTTATTATTTACCTTTCCTCTTTTTTAAAAGAGGTTCCGCAGCAATAATTTAAATATCCCAATGAATAAAATATTTAAGGGGTGCATTTTTTTGTTTTACATTATTACATTAAATGTAAATGGATTACTTTTATTTATTTTATTAATTTAGACAAAAGTTGGTAAAATAAGTAAAAAAATCCTTTATCATTAAATTTGGAACAGATTATACAGATTTACTCTTTTTTATATTATTTACAGACATATTAAAATTTCATTTATATATAAAACTTTTTTTGCTTGTTGTTTATGTGTATAACATTATCTGTTATGTTTCCGATAATAACGAAGTGACAGTGCTTGTGTGTTTAGTTCAAGTAAATGTTTTATTAATATTTCAGTATTAGTGTAGTTTTGTTCTAACTATTTTGGGATGGTTGGTGATAGACCTGTTTCATTAATTTAACTGTCTTTATCTAAAGACAATGTCTTCTGCTGTTAGAACTGAAAACTAAGATAAAATTTAAAACCAAACTTAAATAAACATTATTGGAATAAGCCACCAGGATTGTTTGCGATAAATATAATGAATTGATTATGGTTGGTATAGAGTGATCCGAGAAAACTATTACAATTTTTTTATCCTGCGCTAACCAAACAGAATAAAGCTTGAAACTTTGTTTAATCGTTCAATAAACCCTGGAAAATTCAACCCAGCTGATGGTTATCGTTCTTCACAATTTTTTTCTGCTAAAGAAACATTTGAGTTCTATTGATAATTAACTGATGCCAGGGGTGCTTTTTTTATTGAAGTTATGTGTTAGTTTCATTAGTCTGGATAAGGGAATCACAAAACCAGATTCTGTGGTTACAGAATCCAACATCTGTTGTACTTTGAGAATTACTAGAAAAGTTTTCTTTTTGTAAGACTGTAGAAGTCCACTTATTCAACATCTCTGTATAAACCAGACCTCCGATCGGGTTACAAAAAAGTCAGGTAGACTGAAAATAACTTAAATATTAAACTAAAAGTTGTACCATTTTATAATATTTGTCAGTTAAAATAATAACTAAAATTAAGTGTCAACCAATAATATTTTGATGCAATTAGTGTGTAGTGATAGTTATTTTGACACCACTTACTTCTTAACTGTCTGTATTCAGATATCGAGATCATCACTTATTTTCATTAATCCATTGTTATCTAACCACTTCTAAGTTTTTGTTCCATAATTGAAGTAGATAATCATTATGTTTTTATGTTATACACTTTTATAAAAATAACTGTATTTAAGGTAGTCTAAATGAATGCTGAATGCTCTATAACACTTGCAGTATAACCTCAGACAACAAAAAGAAGAGAACAACTTATAAAATAGACTAATTTAATGTTCTATAATAACGCTTGCAGCAAAACAGCACACACAACAAAAGGAATGGAGCTTATAAAGTAGGCTAACTGAATGCTCTATAACACTTGCAGCAAAACAGCACACACAACAAAAGGAAGAGTGGATCTTATAAAGTAGGCTAACTGAATGTTCTATAACACTTGCAGCAAAACAGCACACACAACAAAAGGAAGAGTGGATCTTATAAAGTAGGCTAACTGAATGTTCTATAACACTTGCAGCAAAACAGCACACACAACAAAAGGAAGAGTGGATCTTATAAAGTAGGCTAACTGAATGTTCTATAACACTTGCAGCAAAACAGCACACACAACAAAAGGAAGAGTGGATCTTATAAAGTAGGCTAACTGAATGTTCTATAACACTCGCAGCAAAACAGCACACACAACAAAAGGAAGAGTGGATCTTATAAAGTAGGCTAACTGAATGCTCTATAAACAGCACACACAACAAAAGGAATGAAGCTTATAAAGTAGGCTAACTGAATGCTCTATAACACTTGCAGCAAAACAGCACACACAACAAAAGGAAGAGTGGATCTTATAAAGTAGGCTAACTGAATGCTCTATAACACTTGCAGCAAAACAGCACACACAACAAAAGGAATGGAGCTTATAAAGTAGGCTAACTGAATGCTCTATAACACTTGCAGCAAAACAGCACACACAACAAAAGGAAGAGTGGATCTTATAAAGTAGGCTAACTGAATGCTCTATAACACTTGCAGCAAAACAGCACACACAACAAAAGGAATGGAGCTTATAAAGTAGGCTAACTGAATGCTCTATAACACTTGCAGCAAAACAGCACACACAACAAAAGGAAGAGTGGATCTTATAAAGTAGGCTAACTGAATGCTCTATAACACTTGCAGCAAAACAGCACACACAACAAAAGGAATGGATCTTATAAAGTAGGCTAACTGAATGCTCTATAACACTTGCAGCAAAACAGCACACACAACAAAAGGAAGAGTGGATCTTATAAAGTAGGCTAACTGAATGCTCTATAACACTTGCAGCAAAACAGCACACACAACAAAAGGAAGAGTGGATCTTATAAAATAGGCTAACTGAATGCTCTATAACACTCGCAGCAAAACAGCACATACAACAAAAGGAAGAGTGGATCTTATAAAGTAGGCTAACTAAATGCTCTATAACACTTGCAGCAAAACAGCACACACAACAAAAGGAAGAGTGGATCTTATAAAGTAGCCTAACTGAATGTTATGTAACACTCATAGCATAACCACATACAACAAAATGAAGAAAGCAACTTGTAAAGTAGACTAACTGAATGCTCTGTACCATGCACAGCACACCAGCACACACACATAAAAAAGTTAAGAGAAATTTACAAAGTAGACTAATTAAATGCTCTGTACCAATCACAGCACACACGACAAAAGGAAAAGAACTGATCTTAAAAGTGATAAAAACAGTCAACAGACTTTTGCCTTCTGATCTCCATGGGAAGTGGTAAACATCCGGTGATTGGTGATCAAATTTGAAGGTGAGCAGTTCAAGTTAGTGTAAAGACCTAACAGAACCAATTTTTGGAGTAATTTGATGGCATTAAGGTAACAGATGGTTACTTTCTGCATGATGCAGGAACCAAATCGCTAAACAACTAGCCAATTTCTGTGGCATTCTTAATCGACTTATCTGAATTTTCCAGATAAGACATTTTGAAGGAC
Organism: Callitettix versicolor; assembly: GCA_022606455.1. NCBI lineage: Eukaryota > Metazoa > Arthropoda > Insecta > Hemiptera > Cercopidae > Callitettix > Callitettix versicolor. The sequence continues at coordinate 22,694,437 of CM040183.1, read as the reverse complement.
TAGGATTTTTTGAAAGTCAGAGCTTTTTTTTACAAACAATTTAGTGAAACTCTGACCTGCTTAAAACACTTTCAGCATTTATTTTGACTGAATTTTATCAGAAAACTAAAGACTTTAAAAATGAGTTTAGTTTGTGACATAAAAGGAGAGTGGTAGAAGTTTTCTGTTTAGTCTGTATTACCTGTATTATTCCTATCTCTAATGACAATTTTCTTTGGCTAAATTCTTTTTCTTTACAATTTTCTTTAAACATCTCGTTTCATTACAAATACTTATATGTCCCATTACAACTATTATATAAATAAAATATAGAACACTTTATTTAACAAAATACAATTTTTACACACACACACACATATATATATATATATATATATATATATATATATATATATTTTGCTTTGGGAAATACATTTAAACATGTAAAACCTGAAAATTGAAAAGCAGTATCAACTTAAACCAAAATGTAGTGTCTCTGTGTATTGTTTACAGCTTTTTAAATACAGTACAACCTTAGTTAACCGAAATAAAGGAGGGGAAGCCGTTTCAAATTACTGTTTTTTTTGGTTAAGCCATGGACATGTAGTACATTTTTGTATCTAATGAATTCTAAAAGATTTTGAAGATTCTCTTTTTTTAAGAACATGACTTATGTTCTTCCATGTGATGTCCCTCCACCTTATCATTAGAAAAGGGCCAGCCAACGCTGACTCACTGCATTGTTCAAAAAATTTTAGCACAATCTAAAATTAAGTGTGATCCACACTTCTGTATTGACAGCTAGTGGCGATTGGGGGTGTCAGTGTTGTAGGGTGGGAGTGCGAATTGGCAGTGTAGCTATATTTAAATTCGAGAGTTGGTGGCTGGGATAAGTCAATTTAAAGTCAGGCATTTACTTCTTTACTAGCCCATGTGATCTCACTCTTATATTCCTTGTACATTTTATTTATTCCCTGTCATTTGCGATTCTGGGTGCTTTTCAGATAATCCGGTTTTAGGTTGGCCCGAGTTCGGTTAACCGAGGTTTTACTGTAACTTGTTTGTGTGTTTCGTGTTTAACTGTTGTGTTAAAGGAAGTGTTGTTTAAAGTGTGTTAATGATTAATTCTTCTCACCGATAGTAAATGAGGATTTCTTTTCGTTAAGTATTGATCATTAGTCTGCTTATATAATCTGATTGTCTGTGTCTTATGTAGTTTCGTCTAACAAATATGTGTTTATTATTTAAACAATCTTGTCCTTTGTTTTTGTGATTGTGTTTATACAGTTTATGTTTAACATATCTTGCTTTATAACACTATGAATTAACCAAAACTAAACATTTTGACAGTGCTTGATGGGCGGATGGTGGGGAGAATACAGTATTAGGTGTCAACCAGTTGATTATTCCAATAATCCATCAACAGTGAGAGTGAGTTTCTTTTAAGGACTTAAAAGAAAGAAGTAGTGAACATGGATGTTTGCATTGGCAACGAACATTCAACTGTTTTTTTAAAGACTGATTTATCGATGTTTACTCCTGAATCGAGTTCTTCAAACTCAAGCTTGGATACAATTTACTCTCTACCAATGGATTTCTGAACAGTCCCACTGACTTCTTTACACGTTATGAATCTACACATTACATATTCTTTATACGTTAAAAATCTGTCATAGAATTTGAATTTGAATTTATATTTCACATCGAGTTAAATGAAGTTAATGTGCATTTTAAGTAATGCTTTAAAATATTTTCACTAATGCTTGCACTTAAGAGCATGCCAGCATGGTTGTTGAAGCCCTATTGTACAAGTGCACTATTGAAAATTCATGGCTGAATAATGAATTGATGTCTTAACAAATTCTTTTGCTTATGATATTGTATATAATGTGTATATATCATGTATTGTATATATCTCACTCAGTATCCTTTCAGAGGTAGAAGCTCTACCTGAAGGTTGACTTTGATTTATTGGAAATTTTATATCGCTAACATTTATTTTCTAACCTGATTCTGTGAGAAATACTATAGTTTCTGTAAAAAGTATTTGTCAATAACAATTCAACACTTTTAGAACAAAAAACTTTAAAAAAGTAGAAAATTTTAGTAACAAATTTGGATTTCTTTGCTAATAGTAATCAAATTTAAAATGTATCATTATAAAAACAAAATATCGACTGAAAAGTCGAAACACTCTGTGCTTCCATAATATTGAACTACAATTTAGTTAAAACATGACGCATCGAACTCTGTCATCAAATTATTGTCTTCCAGTAAAGTAGATCTTTCGTCTGGAAATTCTTTTCATTCATTGTTTTAATTGTTTTGCAGTAACGACCAAGATACTGAAACATATAATATTGTAATGATTCATTAATGTTTCTCATCCCGAACTGTAGCTGAGCTGTAACATAACATTTTCACTGCATGATATGGTTTTTGCATGGTTTTGGTTTATGGTTGTACATATATGTGTCATTGTTCATTCTTGTAGTTTGTTTATCTAAACTGATTTTCTGGTTCGTAATAACTTACTGTTTAAAAATAATTTTAAAAAATTGAATTTTAAAAGAATTAAAGGTTAACACTACATATTCTGTGTTAAAAAGAATTCAAATGAGTTATAGTTATTTTCTTAAATGAACTTTACCGAACTACATACACCAGTAACATATATTCTTGTTGTGTGCTGTTTTTCCTTCAGTATTTAAGTTTTTTATATTTAAATTTGAGTTGAAAAAGTGTTTACCGATTAAGATTATCTTGTTTAATTTTATGAAAAATTAAACATAACTACATCAGCATGAACAAATTTTACTTCGAAGTGATTTAAAACTGAAAACATTTCGTTTTTTATTTCATACGAAAAGTGAGAAATTTTTTTAAATAGGTTTTCAAATATGCCGTAAATATAGTTTAAGTAAATAAAAATTAATTTATTCACCGAGGGAACTTAATATCAAACAAATTATGAAATTAAAACTTGGAAACATTTTTTAAGACAGGTATTGTTCCAGATCGTAATACTTGAGCGTGTTTTCCAAAAAATGTTTAGACTTAAAAGTTGGATTTCAAAGCAAAATTAGTTCATTTTATTGTTTTCGTAAATGACTATCGTTACGGGGTTTTGACCCAATTCCATTGTATGCCGCCTAGGTGGCCTAGTTGATAGCGTACTGGGCTTTCACCCCGAGGACCTGGGTTTGATTCCCAGCCAGGTTGGCATTTTCATACGCTATAAATCATCCCATCGTCTGCATTAGCCCAAGTGTGCACAATAGTCGGACGTTAAAACAAAAAAAAAAAACCAGTTCCATTGTACATACTTATTGTAATATATGCTCTTTTTGACTTACTAATGCCAAAACTGTGTAATGAGGATTCTGTGCCCACAGTGTTGTCGTTTTATGTCTATGTCTTAATAACATTTATTTCCCATTTCTCAGATTACAAAAATCACACACTACATAGTACACTCTAAAAATTTATAAAATCACACCATTCTGTTACATACAGTTACAACACATTAGTACAAACAGTTAGTATTATATCTTAATTGTTATTGCTTTTGAACTTGCCGTAGGGGATTTCGAATAACAACTTAATCTTAGGCATATATTATGATTTACATATTATGAATTTATTTACGAAATTAGTAAATAAAAAAAAATGTTGTCACTGTGTCAGGATTTTTTTGTAATTACTATAAAAATGAATTTTTAGGTTAATGAATTCTGCTGTATTAATGAAAACATATACTAAATATGAGCATATTTTACTAACTTATTATTCTTATTTATTATTTAATTCATGATTGACGTTTGGATGAACGAATAGTTAATATGTATATATAGGCTAGTTAAATCAAAGCATGTGATTGATGAGAAAACGAGGTTAGGTCTACTGAGGGTGTTGGATACTGATCAAAGCTTTGGTGCGTGTTTGTATTTACAGCTTTGTATGTCTGGTTGGCTAACTGGCCAGTACAGCTTACGCTGCCAACCTGTTGACTATTCAAATCATCCTGCGACTGTTCGGGTAAGTAAATACTTACTTCATTCTTTCTTTGTATTTATTTAGTTTAATGTTCATTGTGTATATCCATATGCATTTGCATGTAGTGTTTCCATTTTCATAAATTCATGTATTTCAATCCCAGTGCCTAAGGCAAAGTAACATTGGCAGTAATATTATCGTTTACATGCAAATTTGTGTTTAGTTGATAATCCTGTAAAGATTAAATTATTTGTATGTAGTAATATTTCCGGTAATTAAAAAATAACATCTTTATATAATTAAAAAGTAGTGTTGTAAAAAGTACTTTTTTACTCATTCGAATACAGTAGACTCGCATTAATCTGGTCAAACTGGATTACAAAAAATATCAGTCTAGCTTATAGAGATTAATAATCCATTTGTGCCTTTTATTAAAACAGGAGGAATAAAATAAAATAAAGTTTTGTAATTTTAGTGTGATAATGGATTTCACAAATAATTTAAGAAGGTATTTTATTTCCAAAATCTACTTTTTTTCAAAATTTAATTTTTTATTTCTTTAAATCACAAAGTTATAAGTAAACAATCATTATAACAAAATAAAAAACTCGTATGTTCAAGAATACATTGTCTGCAATAGTGGCCAGCAAAAGACACTTAGAGATTCTTAGAATTTAATTAGAAGTGCGGTTAAGCAGATTTTGCACAGCGTATTTGTTCAACTTAATTATCTTTTCGCTTTTTAATAATCCATAATGTTACATGTAACAAATGTTTGAAATTTAAATGCCTTACATATAACCCACAAAGGGTAAAAATTTTCGTATCTTTTTGTATTACTTTTAACTGTATATTAGAAAACTGAGCCAAACAACTACAGATTATTGCGAGCATACTGTGATATACTAAAATAAATATTATGTACTTTAAAAAATTTAATATTTTTAAAATTTATGAATCTAAACCCATACTTTAAAATAAAATGAAATAACACAAAAAAATTGGATTCTATTTTAAGAATATATTAATATACTGTAATTATTTTGCTGAACGATACATTTTCTTTTAACAGTAAAATTGACAAATAATTTTTTAGTATTGTAATAACTACAATAACTAACTGTTATAGCTATAATGTATAGTTATTTTATAAAATACTAAATTCTTATTATTTGATAAAAAAAAATCAGTTGCCAAAATTATTTAAGGACTCTTAAAAACTGCATTAATCATTGTAAAATATTTCATTAGTCATTTTACATCAATATTTTTGGTGTTGGTACTAGAATTAGTAGACAAGTTAACGACAAGTGCACTTTCGTATCGATTTTTCTGTACATTTTTATTATATTTTAACTACAATTTGGGCTATGAATTTTCTTAAAATTACACTGTATCACAAAGTATTCTTAGCAGAAGCCGAGATAAAATCAAGCAGCTTATTTCCTGTAAATAAAATAATATAAATAATAATTGTTCAGAAATTTATGTAAAAAAAAAAATTGTGGAATTTATTGAGATGATATAACAATTTGAAAAAATAACATTTCATTCCTAAAATTTGTATTTTATTAAAAATTGTTGTATCAAAAAAAGCTACCATCTAATGTAAAAGTATTATATATCAAATTAAAACCTCGTTATAATTATATTAGAGTATGGTACTTGCAAGTTTGATGTAATATAATCTAAATAGAACGCCTACATCAGAGGGATTTCACCACTTTGCACACACTTACTTTAAATTGATTTTTTAAAATATTAATTTCAGAAAGTGCATTTGCCAACAGCCCCTCTGCACTGCACTAATTTAACTCCTGCTGACTACCAACAAAATTTATTTATGCGATGAATTGTTTTGCTACGCTTTATGCAAGATATCATTTTCTCCCTTTCTATTAACTTTTAGATTTGTCTGCAGGAACTAGTTCTTCATTACCTGTTCAATTATTATTTCAATCCCTAACTATTTTGTTAATAAATTTGACTGCACACGCAAACCCCCCCTTTCCTTTTATTTAAATGATATTGGTTTTTGAAGACAAGTATATTCTGCGGTCATCGACAGTTATATTAAACATGATATAGTTGCTACTTCAAGTTGGAGTTACCGTATTAGTCGTGTTCGATACATAGTTTTGGTATGTATAGCACAATGTAAGATCCATGTTCACTATTTTGTTACAGTACATTTAGTTTTAAGTATTTTTTTAGATTTAGAAATTTGTAGCACTTCCTTTCTAAGTGGCACTAAATTTTATGAAATAAGTTTTTCAATATTTTATTGTAATTTTAGAAAAAAGTTACACCAAAATGTTTGTTATGAAAATTACATAAAAGTACATATTTTATACTTATATATGTATACAAAAATCATACAGCACATTTTGCTCAGTTCACATTTACAAAAAAAGAGTGTATAAAATATATTTTTTGTTTTTTTTAATAATACACTTGCTTGTAGTCATTAAATTTTTAAAATTACATTTCATTATATTTTCAGAGTTATTAGTTTAAACTATGTTCAGTATAACGACCTGCCTTCCCTAGCTTCGTCAATTCTAATTTCGTTGACGCGTTTCGGAGAACCTCCATCTTCAAAAACTATATCTATACTGGTCACCAATATTATGGCCCGGGCCCGTCCTATTTATAATTTTCTATCTCCACCTCGTAGTACTCCTCCTGTATTCAACACATGTACATAAAACACATTTTTAATGTACACATGTTGAATAGAGGAGGGGTACAAGGTGGAGATAGAAAATTATAAATAGGACAGACCATAATATTGGTAGATATAGTTTTTGAAGATGGAGGTTCTCCGAAACGTGTCAATGAAAGTAGAATTGATGAAGCTAGGGAAGGCAGATCATTATATTGAACATAGTGACAACAATCCTAGCAGAAAAGAAGAAGAATATAAAAAGAATTATTAGTTTAAAGGCTATCTGTTGTTGCAATTCTTGCCTGAAATGTTAGCAATTGCTGTTTTTTGTCATAAAAACTTTACAAATATTGAATAATAAATTTAAGGTTTTTTAATTGCATCTCTTAATTCCTTTTGTATTTCAGAAATATGAGAATAGAAAATTTTAGACATACAAGTAGTATAAATACTATTTATTATTTGATTATGTACAAAAATATTAGTTACCTAACTGTTTTACATTCTTTATTCTGTTTCTATAGATCCAGCAGAATGTATGTTTAAAATATAAATGCATAATATTGTATGTTCCCTATTAATAATGAACATTTACTTTTTTGAATATTTAATATAAACAAATAAAAATGATAGAATTATTCAATTAATGTTTTACTTGTTATGGGGTTTTCAGATGGTAAACATTTGTTGGTGGTATTATTTCTCCAAGTTTACGGAATTCTTTGATACCGTAAGTAATTTTGTATTCATAATTTATGTTTCTGTAACAAAACTACCAATTTAACAGTTTGAAAGTATAAATGTTATAAATATTTTCTTAAAATCTCTATATCCTGTAAGCATAAAGGTATGTTATCTGATAATCTATTTAGTCAAATTTATGGTAGACCTGTTTCCTAACATCAGTTATAAATTGTGTTGTCATTTTTTCCTTTCTTTTATTAACAGTCCTGTATTCCCAATAACTCTAGGTGTATATAAAAAAATGCCTGAATGAAAACAAAAATTAAAATATGAAAGCGAATTCATTGCTTAAACAACTAGTATACTATAAAGTAAAGAATGGAGTAGTATAAGAAAGAACAAAGCTATAAAATAAAAAAAGCTATAAAAATAAGCTATAAAATAAACTTGCCTATAAAATAATGAAATCTAGGTATAACAGTGAATATCTAATATTTTAGATAAAAATATTATCATCGCTTGAAAATCCATCATCTAACAATTAATTGCTTTATTCTTTCATTTTATTACTGCAATATAAATAACATTAAGAAACCAAAACTCTTACATAGACATATGAAACCTTCTTAAATCTTACAACAGGAATTCAAAATAAGACATGGACATATTTAACATATACACGGTGGTTAGAACGTTAGTCAGGAAAGAACTGTGTAATTAGATGTTAATTGAAATATCTATTGCTTTAGTAATGTAAAAAAATAACATTAATATTTGTGTTCAGATCTTCTTTGTTTTACGTAAAAAGAACGAACAAGTTTCAACTCTCCATGTTATTCACCATGGATGTATGCCTATGAGTGTTTGGTTCGGAGTCAAGTTCACACCAGGTGAGAATCTTAAGATTATAGTGAGATAACAGTTTTATATAATAATTTAAACATTTTGTTTTGTTTGTTTTTAAAATGAATAAAGAAAAAAATTAAAAATAATCACAGCACAGTAACTTATGAATCTTACCTTTTTTAAAAATGTGATTTCATATCAAAATCACCTTAAGAACGTGTGTAAGTTATTGTTTGAAGTTTAAAAAGCTAATTTATGCAGATTTAGGGCTGAGTGTTGTGGTGAAATTAGATTTTTTTAAACTTGTAGTAATTCTTGAAATAGCCTCCATTTTGTATGGGATTTTGCTGGTAAAGGAGCTTGTCAAAACTATTACAAAGCTTAACCTGAAAAAACATTGCAAACGTTAAATATATGGAAGTTAGGATCATTGCTCATTTCAAGGTCCTGGCTTTTGGTCTATCCATGATGGCTTTTCCAAGAGCTCATTTTTTAATGTAAATTGACAAACACAAAACAATTTTTTTTTAAGTACGTGCTATACATATTTTCTGACATGAGTTGTGAAGAAATAAGACAGCTCTAAAATGTGAGTAGGTAACATGAAAAAGTGACCCTATTGGGACCAGGACCGATCCAGATTTTCATATTGTTTAGATCTTTGAAATAAACCAATAAATTGGTCAGTAAACATTTTAAAAATATTAAAAAACTTGTTTTTCATTCCCTTGATTACAGAAGTGGGATGGGCAAATAAAATCATTTATGTAGTTATGTATTTATTTTAATACATTGAATTAGTAAAATTGATTTTTAACATTTAAAAAAAAATGTGCTATACGTACAGTATATATTGCGTGTTTTATTCTACGTACATTAAACGTAGGCCTACAACAAACAGTAAAATACAGTAATAAAAATATTTGATATTTGTTACAAAAACAACATACTATTTACACAAATGATTGGTTTGGTAAACAGAAACTTAGTACTTGAAGACAATACACGAGGTCAATGAACTGAATCAAACAGATAGGGATGAGCGTTGATAGTCAAGATTTTCGAAACATCCAATGTTTTTGCACATAAACAGTTGACAGTTGATGTTTTATACATCAATATTTTTTGGGTTTTTTTCACACAAACTTTTATTAATATAAATTTTTAATGTTTTATAATCAAGATCATTTGAGCTTGATACTAAAACATTTTTCATCTTGTAAACACAAAACAAATTGTCAAAAAAATATTAATGTGGCCGAACTAAGCAGTACGTTTGCACTTTTCACCTTACCGCTCAGGAATCTTCAATGCTGATTTGACTTTCACCTTTTATCCTACCAACAAAACATCGATGTATTTTGTTCAGTATTTTATTGAAATTGATAGATTTTAACGAATTTACTATTAATGATATACAATTCACACTCCAGGTCATGGTGAGTTTTATGGTTGTGTCGTCAGTGCTTTTAAATAAGTGACCTTGTTTTAAAAGTCTCATAAAGAAATATTACATTTTGAATAGAATTCCTTTAAAACTATCAGTCCACTTGTAAAATGGTAAATCATAAAAAAGGATATTTTAGATTAAGTATGCCATCATAAATAAATATATCATTTAAAAATTATTACTACAGTTTTTAGCTGATCATTCTCACCTTTATAATTTGTACTGAGACGCTGGACTTGAAAAACTCTAGATAAACCATAAGAAAACAATGCATTTTGGTTACTCTCTTATTTTGTACTGGGGAAGCTTGAAGTCTACTCTGTAATCCATACTCAGCCTGACCTTTGCCTCTATAAATCTTACTGACTGGGTAGATTTCTTGTGTATGTGGGTACAACATTGTTTGTTTGTTGCTTCATAAATCTGTATGTAATACTGACTGTGTAACACTTTCATTTCAAACTCATTAACTTAGTGGTAATTTTTGGCTCATCTGTCATCGGAAAAACAATGTTGTAAGCATTTCATGCATCAGCACCACAGAGTGAGTGTACAAATACGCTGTACTGTTAAACAGAAACGACATTGTACTTGACCGCACAGACTAAATAAAGTGAGACATTAAATGTTTAGATAATTAATGATAATAGAGGCCTATTTATTGGACATTGCCAGTCAGTTTTATAGAAACTGTTAAAGTGCATTATTGTCTATGTAGAGCTGTTTTACTTGTTAATTGTGATAATGAGTGTGTCAGAATATCTTCCTCTAGCGGAAAACATATTGTACATATCAGCTGTAATGTAAATTGTTAAGTAAATACACACTTGATTTTTAATTCTTTTTAGCAACCTCTATATTTTGAAGTATATATTTACCCACCCTAAATAATTCGAATTTTCCCCCCTGGTCCCTTTAAGAACAAAATTTCAAGTGGCAACTTTACTTGATATGTACACTTGAAGATAAAACTCTACTTTCTAAGTATATTTTTCTAAAATGAAATTAAATATGAGAAATTATGAGAGATTGTAACTGTTGTATAAATGTGGTGTATTTTGAAATGTATACAGGAAGTCATTTCATTGTTGTTATTGTATTTGATTGTTATTTCAGGTGGTCACAGCACATTTTTTGGTCTTTTAAACACATTTGTTCACATCATCATGTACTCTTACTATTTGCTCTCTGCTCTTGGACCTAAAGTACAGAAGTACCTGTGGTGGAAGAAATATCTTACCACTCTTCAAATGGTAAGAAGATTATTTTAACTCTTGGAATATTATTTGCTTTACAACCATTCAAATTATTACTCAATTTTAAATAAAATTGTAGTTTTTAGCTTTTTACATTACTAATTTTTGCTCATTAACAGTATACAACTAGCTGAAATCCTTGCTTTGCTAAGGTCTGCAAGGACTTAGTTTCTTTAATCAAGAATTCAGTTAAAACAATTTTGCTTAGATATAATACTTTAATTATGATGTATACCAAGTAACATTTTAATTATGGTATTTTTTTTAGCTCATAGTTTCTAATGGAAACCTCATACAAATCAACATTGTACATAAAAAAGCAAAAATTTGTTAAATCTAATCTCACTGAGCACATCATGTAATTGTCCCTAACTTCTATTATATTTATCACAAAGCTAGAGCTAATTGAAAACTGAAGTCTTATCATCAGTTTGAAAGGCATATCATTTGGAAGAACATTTCTTTTTTTTTGTGTGTTTAACGTCCGACTATTGTGCACACTTGGGCTAATGCAGACGATGGGATGATTTATAGCGTGTGAAAATGCCAATCCCTGGCCGGTAATCGAACCCGGGTCCTCGGGGTGAAAATCCACTATGCTATCCACCTAGGTGGCTAACAACATTTCTAATACATGCTTCTTAAGTTTCTTTATGATTACATAATTTTAGAGAGTCCAAATTTTTTTAAGAGCATAATTTGGATAATCAGTGCATCATACTTTATAGTGATATGCCACAGAAGTGAAAGATTTTAGAAAATTTTATTTGTTAGTTTTCATTATAGCTACATTATTCATTTCTTCAACTAGATTGATTAAAGTAAATACATCAATAACGCCTGTAAATATAGTATCATTTTTGTCTAATTTCAATATTTCTTTTTGTGTTTGCATATTAGCTTTTAAATGAAAACGATGTTTTGAAAATCCCAAATCATGACTAATCTTTTAGTTTTACATCTAAAGTATAGTACTTGGATCCTTGAGCAAAAGTGTTCAATTTATTATAAGGAACAAAAAATGAAATGTTGGGGGCTGTTTTTGAATATTTGTCTAGTCTCTCTTCAATACAAAATAACGAAACAAACACAAATTTAAACTGCTATTTATTTATCTTCTGTGATTTCAGGTTCAGTTTGTAGCTATCATGATTCATGCTTTTCAATTGCTGTTCATCGATTGCAACTATCCTCGTGCCTTTGTCTGGTGGATTGGAATGCATGCCGTTATGTTCTTCTTCCTATTTAAAGAATTTTACAACGAATCTTATAACAAGCAACAGAAAAAAATTAAGGTAAACAAATATCGTAATTTCATTTTATATGAAATAAACAAATGTTTCTTTAAAAGTAATGCAAGAGTTAAAATTTACAATTTGTTTGTAAATTACACACAGTAAGCATGTAAACCCAGTGTTTAAAAAGTCCATTTTATTTTATAATTTATTTTTCAGGCAACCATTGAAGCAGCAGGGAAAAGAGTTGCAGAAAATAAATTAGCTGAAGCAAATAAACTTCAAAATGGGCATAAAAATGGCTACATCAAACAGTCGGATTACTATGCAACGGGTGAAGCGATCACAAGGCCGGAATTAGTGCAACGATCTAAAAGTACCTAATTAATGTTGTGTAAACTAATTGTAAAGACTGTATATTCGCTAGAGATATTTTGGTCAGGGTTCGACTTAGAGCAATTTTTTTTTTAAAAAAACACCATCTGAAAAAACACAACTGCTGGGTGCTTGGGAAACCTATAGTTATCGAACGACTTGTATTCAATCAGTTTTGTTATCACATTTTAGAACGCTCTGATAAGTCAAAACTCGTATCGGATTACTCTAAGATGAAAAGCTACTCGAGCCAAAAGGATCTCTCAGCAATTGAAAGTAACCAGTCGGTAATCAACAAAAATATTGTACTTAAACTTTGTACAGGATGTGAGAGGTGATTCTGTGAAATGTGTGTGAAATAAAATTTGTATTAAGTTATTGTTAAGGATATCGTTATGTTTGTCGATTGGAGTGATATTGTATTGTTGTTACTGTTACTGGATTAGTTTCTTTCCTCAGCTCAAGAAATAATGTAACATGTTATTAGTAATACCTTCCATTTTTTTTTGCCAAGATTTGTGGGATTAGGTAATAAAAATTTAAACAAGACAATATCCCTTCGATTTGTTATAGTACAATAGTTAGTTTAGTTAAACGTGTGATGTCATTTAAAGGTTAAAACCTTCCTTGTTATGTATTTTATAAATATACTGTTGTTAACATTTTTACTCATCTTGTGTTGAATAGTCGATATTATTAAATACAAAGGCCTTGGAAATTTGCCTTTTATATAGTTTAATAAATGGAGTGTTTTGCTCTTACGTGTATCTTGGCAGCCTACATTAATATATACAAGCTGAGCACTAAAATTATCCTACTTATAAAGTTTATTTACACTAATGTTATGATCATCATATTTTTTTTATAAGTTGAATTGTTATTGTTATTAGATTTTAACATAACCTAAAAATGATAAACCTTGTTAAATTAGTATGCAGTTTTATTATATAAAATTATTGGCTATTTTCCAAGTTTTAAAGATATTTAAATATTTTTATACTTTTTTTTTAAATATTGTATTTTTAATCGTTATTCAAAACAGCTTATTATTATTTAAAATTTCATAAGTAATAGATGTTATAAATTATTAAAATTTTATTTTTATGTATGCAAATCATATATTCATATTGTATTATTGTTTTGTTAGACTTAGTATTAATATAATACCTAAAAATATAACCCGTGGGCATAAGGCCAGTTTGTGTTTTAAAAATTTACCAGTATCTATAATCGTAACATTTCCATAACATATTTTAGCTTTGAATGTTACATCTTAACTTATTCATTTAATGTTTTTTTTAATCTTAAATCAATTTTAGTATCAAAAATCAATTTATTTAAACTAAAATCTTGTAAACCTGATAATTTAATAATTTATTTTAAATTTTACTATACGTCCATGAGTAAATAATACACTAAATGTTTTTCAAATTAAATATGATAATTTTATTATTTTCGATATTTGAGTGAAATATTTGTTCATAAAATTATTGGTCATACAAAATATATAGTTTCATTTATTACTTCATAATTGTATTAATTTCGTTGTTATTAAATCAAGTTAAAAATTAGTGTAGGCTCTTAATTTGAGAAATAAAACACTTCAATTTATTAAAATTTACATCACACTATAAACTGAATATGTTTAATTTTATTTGTCTTATTTCAGCTTACATTACTTTAAAAGTTAAAATAAAATCATAATATATAAATATAAATAGTATAAGACCAAAGTGCCTTTGTAACCTATCAATTGGGACCAATCTGGTCAAATTTTGTAATGTAAGGCCTGTACATTAAATAATTAATTGTTGTAGGTACATACTTTGATAACATTTTTAGTTTGAAGCTTTATTAACAATAATTTAAAAATATTTATTGATCGATGCCTATTAAACTTTGAGTACAATAAATAATTTTAATATGTAATTTTAAGGCCTATGATTCTGTTACAGTCCAATTTCTGATCATATGTTATATTGCAGTTAATCACATCTTGATACTACAACAAGTGTACAGTGCAGTTTAAAAGTTTAAACTTGTTGGAAAAAAAGGAGAAAATACTTTTTGAAGTTTTATTTTCGCTATGATATAGGCTTACTTTATTTCATTGAAAACGAGTATACAAGGAGCACTGTGTGGAGTGATCTTCCAAATCACAAAAAAAGGAAACTGTTTACCACAAAATTCTATATTTGTAAATTTCAGTATACTACAATGGCGTAACTGCTGGAAGGATCAACGGGGACCCCAAAAGGAAATAACGAAAAAAAAATGAATTACTGTAAAAGTATTGCTTATAAGCCCTTTACAAGGAATGTTTGTATGTATATATATATATATATATATATATATATATATATATATATATATATATATATATATATATATATATATATATATATATATATATATATATATATATATATATATATATATATATATAACGTATGTGTGCTTTAAGGATAATGAGGTAGGTGTGACACTGTTCTTCAAGAGCTAGCAATACCTTACAGATAAAATCTGTTTCTAAAATATTATACCCATTTCCTAAAAAATTGTTAATAAGAAAAATTTTGTTCTAAAACATTTTGAAGAATAAAAGTGTATAATATAAAAGATTATGTCACATAATTTACTTTGAACAATACTGCAAATAAAAGTGTTTTGACATAAATTAATTTGTGCAATGAAGTGATAATTTATTATACGTCGATTAATTTATCAGCCAAAAGTATTTTAAATTTATTTTTCTGGAAAAAATTAACATAAAATTAAATACTTCGTATTCGACTGAAAACTACAACATAGTATTTTAAGTTGAACGGTTTAATTAATGGTATTTTTTAAAATGTATTTTAATTATAAAACAATTTATTGAATGATATTAACTTTATTTAAAATAGGACCTATTTTATATCTGTGTTTGTGTGTATATAATGGATAATTTAACTTGTACATTTAGCCAGGCTGTATGAAACCTAGTGACAAAATTAGCAATCATGTTTTCCACCAAATGTATGTTTTAATATTGTTGTCAATAATTATTAGCATCTTCTAAAGTTAATTCCTTAGGTTTTACAATAGCTGTTACCTGGAAGATAACATGTATGTAAAAAAAATTGAAATTACATTCCAGCAACCACACGAAACTTATATTGATTTAGGATGTAAATTAAAATAATTTAATATAAATTCACAACAAATAGCAGATCTGTTATTAATTTCTTTTCAAAATTATGTATGATTAGTGGTTAAGAGTTTCTTTGTGTAATTTAAATAAATATTTTTTTTTGTTTAAAAATTAGTCATTTATATTATATTAGTAACTTTTTAGTAAAAAATTAATTAAGTGATCGCCGTAACAGCTTGCAGTCACATTGATATGTTGTAAAGAGCCTTCAAATGTGGATAATTATTTTCTATAACTATGATGTGTGGCAATTAAGTAAATGTACTGATACAAAACATTTTATTGAACATCAGTTACATTACAGAATTTATCCTGTTCAATACTCTCCTTGCCAATTGCTACAACCTGCGTAAGAATTTTCAATTGTTCAAACAGAGTTAGGAGTCTGCTTCTGTCAACTTGTTGAGAACCTCAGTCATTTTTGCTTTCAGTGCTTCTATCGCTGTGAAATCTTGTCCCCTTAAGCTCCAATTTGATCTTTGGAAATAAAAAAAATTACAGGAGACTAGGTCGAGTGAAGTACAATGAGCTGTCCAATACAGTGATGCTATAAAAGGTCAGCAAAAATAAATGTTCATACTCGATTTCTTTTGCTCTGGAATGAAAAGTTTTAGCACTATTTTTGTGAAAATTTTCTATGTGTTCAATGATTCATGCAAAATCTCATGAGGCACTTTTTTTATACTTGAGAATTCAGCAAGAGCTCAGACACTCATGGATGTTGATATATATATATATATATATATATATATATATATATATATATATATATATGGATATGTTTTATATCCAGGGTGCAGATTGTCTTTGGTCATTTCACGCCCCTTTTTAAACCTTCTAAACCACTCAAAAACTTTTGTGCACGATAAACATTCACTTTTATACCACTTTCTTTGACATGGCATGAACTTTTGTAGCAGTTTTTCCTAGCTTCACAAGAAATTTGAGGTTAACTCGTTGCTTTATCTGAACACTTTGCATTTTTTCGATGAGGCGCTAGCAGGACTTTAATTGCTACAGCAAGACAGTGATGTACAACCATGCCCATTGAGCTCAGAGTGAGGAAGCATCAACAGACATAGACATGTTCAAACCTGCTGTGGTTCACGGTAGCAGCACCAGTGTGGTTATTTAATTGCCACACCTTGTAGTTAGAGTAGTTTTTATTGAACCAACTGTTACTTATTTATGGAATATTTATGTTAGTATTACTGTTTATTTGGATTTTTACCATCATTTATGTATATAAAAATAATACACGATGAGTGTGAATGAACCTCATTCCCAAGCACCTAACATAAACCTAAGCATGCAATTATAATATAAACACACGTTAAAATACTTAAACTGAGAACATACCAGAATTTAGAATTAATTTAAATTCAAACAATTTTAAATTTGAAAGGGCTGAAGTTTTAACGGTTAAAGTTGGAGGGATAGCTATTAAATCCTAAGCTAGGAAATTGAGAGAGAAGAACAGTAGGTGCCAGTAACCTTGAACAGATAAATAATTCCAGGATTCACATGGTTTTGGCATAAACAAACAACAACAGTTTAACACACCCTTTTCTGATATGGTTTTGTCAGCTATTGTGTAGCCTTTCGTTTTCTTGGTGACTTGTAGTTTCTGATTACATGTAAATCATGTTTTATTCCTGGTTTGACCACTCGGGTATTGCCTTGAGTGTTTGCTCTTAGTTTTTAAGTATTTTAACATAGGCCTAAGCATTTATGCTTATGTTTGAGTTGCACGCTTAGGTTTTGAAATTAGGCACTTTAGTATGAGAATTTCTTATTTACTCTCAAACACAATTGTTTTTATATAAACAAATGATGATGAACAAATGTCCTAATAAACAGTAATAATAACAATTGTTATTGGTATTTTGTAAAAATTCTGATAATCTGTCAACTTAAGCATGTGGTACTTTTGACAGAAGGCAGACATATGATATATTTTTGTTCTCGTCAACTCTTTACTGAGTACAATCTGGTGCTCTTAGAATATGGTCTGCACTCTTGTTTTAAATTCTAGGCCAAAGTAAAAAATGCAATAAACTCTTGTTTCCTTCTACTCTTTACTGGATACAATCTGGTGCTTCATAACTAAAGATATGTGGTCTGCATTTATGTTCTTTAATTTTAGGCCAAAGTAAAATATGCAATAAACAGAACTAATGATGTAAATGTTTTCATCAATCCAATTAACATACTAATGAGGTAAATGTTTTCATCGGTCCAGTACACACAATTTATGAATTTCTCAATAGTTGTTTAATTTATAAATTGCTTGCTGACATGGAGATTGAGTTTCAGGAAACTGTTGTTTCACTTTACTTTGAAATATTTGTGTCAAATTACTACCTTATCAAAAGGAAACTCGCTAGTCTACCTCACTGGAATAAAGAGTTTTGATTCATTTTTATGCAAGCTTACGAGTAATTAGCTGATTACAATACAACACTCTCACACATTGAAATTAGATGAAATAAATAATTATTCAGACTGAGCATTAGACGATGACTCTTAGAGACATTAACCCGCAGAGGTTAACTGAATTATGTCGCACATTGTACAATAAAATATTGTATTGCAATTGTATATTATTCATCCAAAATAACATATGAAGTTTTTCCATATTCAGTCAGTTTTTTTGAAAGGTTTTTAAGGTGAAAAATCCCAAAGAGTTTAATTTTTTTATCAAAACACTTTACAATACAGTACAGTAAATTTTTTGTCATGATCACCATATTTTTGATAATAAGAAATAAAAAGTTTTGCGAAGAAAAACTACTTTTAAAAAAACTACAGTCCTTTTTAGCCAAAATAAAGAGAACAAAGACGTTTCAGATAACGACGATTTACTTTTTTCCACATGTTTATTTTATTTTATAACGTGTTAAATATTGTTGTATTTATTTTTAGTTTGTAGCAATGTATTCTACACTCTAAAATGCAGTCAATGTTTTGTGAATCATTTACTTGCAAACCACATTGCTGTTTGCCTTTGTCTCTCGACTAGATAATTGTTTTTGTACTGTATTTACAGAGTTCTATACTGTACTGACAAAACAAAAAAAAATGAGGGGATGAGACCACGCTGCCAGTGATGTCCTTAGTAAATTGTGAGCAAACAAATCATCCATCAGATCACTGACACTCGAGTGACATTAGGTCTATTTGTGAAAGAATTAATGTATTCATTTTTTTACAATTTCTAATATCGTTTTGGATAATCCAAGTTTGTTTTAAGAGGGTTTACATTCAACATTGTCATAACATAAAATTTCAATGTGCTATATCTTAGTAGAAGTTACCTTTATTCCAGTTTTTAAATATACACTTTTTAAAATTTTCAATCCATAGAATTATTTTTAGAAATCAAGATATATGGGAAAGACATTTGTAATTAAAATATAATTATTCAGAAAACGGCGAGAAACACTTTTTAAACAAGTATATAAACTTTATATAACTATTAGAATTTGTCCTCAGATTATTTTATTTTGATCTTCTAACTGTTTATTTAAGTTGTAGAATAATTACTTTAGAGTTATTTAAAACTGAATAAAAAATTTATAACCTGAAGCTAACTAAGGGAAAATGCACATCACAAATAAACCCCAGACCTACTTCTGTAATTGTTGATTCTTTATACGTTTTAGTCAAAGATACTAGTCTGCCCCTGGCCACAGTTATCAGGCATCATAGGGCTGGATAATGCTGCTTTCTTTTTACTTAGTAAAGAACCATATCAAGGAAGTATCCAACTGCAAGGACAGTTGGATAGTAAGGACTTTGTATCTGGAATTGTAAGGAAAGTTACTGATAATACCAGCCATTTATTTTGGCATTCAAACATAAATGACATTTTATGCCAGACATGTTACACATTGTCTGTTTATGTCTAACAAGTGATTTTCAGCCTTACCTGCTGATCTCCATAAAAAGAGCTTATCATTGCGAATTGTTAGTTACAATATTGGGAGTGTCAGCAAATAAAACAATAATTAATTTAAGTTCAAAATTTATTTCTCTCAACAAATTATTTTTTTCCATTTACTTGTCTTCAAGTCGCAATAATTAAGTATACTTAGTACAGATTTAAGTAGCGGAGAGTCGGAATAAAAACTTTATAAGCAGCCAATCCGATTGAAACTTGAAATGTTTTGCATAAAATAAAATGAAGTTTTTCTAATCTGAAAAAAAGGTTAAGTAAATATTATTAAATTATTTTTATATTTGAGTATTATATTCTAATACATTCAATATTAATTGATGAATTAAGAGAACTGCCTTTCTCTTATATTCTAAAATATTAACATAGGAATGCTACGTAAAAGGTGTTCTATTCATTTTTACCAAATATCTTTGATAAAGAAATGAGTAATACTGGCCATAAACATTTTAATGAATAAAATACAGAATATATTTTTCAAATGTAAGATTAGAAAAAAACTATTTAGGCTTTAATAAACAAAAGAAACAACAAAAAGAGAACAGTTATTGTTTTCTTGTTTTTATTTCCATAGCTTCCCCCAAAATCAATTACTAATTTCGGTGGAGGCAGCTGATGGGCTTAGCGATACCATTGTACATTTAGCTCATACTATTCTCACTCATTTACTCAAGACACACATAATCTACATAACCTGACTAACACTAAAGTGTAAACAACCTGACAAAGGGAATGATACTGCCACCTAATGGTGTATGAAACGGATTGGTGACCTCCCAGTGTACCTTAGCCTTACCTATACATGCAGAGCTCTGAATGGGCAGACCTTATTTTCTTAGCTACTTGTGGGTGTTGCCATAAATAAGAATGAGCAAGATCTCATCGCACAACAAAAAGGTTGGCTAAATGGAGAAAAATCTCTGTTATAAGAATCAAAAGAAACAAAAATTGAAAGGAAATTGTCAGAAAAATCACCTGCAAGCACCTCAATAATGAACTGGAACGTCACCAGTTAAAAGTGTGTGAATCCCCTTCAAATTCCAGACATTATGAAAAGATTAGACTGGAGAAGGCGCTGTAACTGAGCATCTCAGGAATATAGAAAGTGGACACAACAGATCTACAAAGGTTTGCAGTGCAATAGTAACCCTACAAATATGTTCTTTCAACTACTAATACTTGGGATATTGTAAAATTTTTGTAAATCTATGACCTTGTCATTTGATGATTCAATTTAAAGAACAGAAAATGTCTGTAACAAATTCTAAATATAAATATTTTGTTTATTTAAAGTCTTCAGTGCTATTTTTCTCATAAAGAACAAGTAAACCATGTTAGTTTGAACAAATAGCACCCACTGACAATCTTGTAAGTGGAAAAAATGTGGCAGCCAGGATACTAGCAGACATGTAGAAACTGAAGTAATCAATATTCATTGTTTGTTTGCATTGAATATACTATTATATTACTGTATTTGTTGGCAAGTTCAAATTCACAACTGAATTTACAGAAAATGGACACTTAGCTACATCACTTGTACAAATATAATACATCATTCTTCTCATAACATATATACTTAAATGTTAATGCTCTCATAATAATTGTGATGGCTGAGCTGGGTATGCAGTACAACGGTGTTCATTAATTATTTAAATAAAAATACAATATGCAAAATATATTTAACTATGAATGTTTTAAACTATTTTGTGTTAAATGGGTAGGTTATGTAGTACAATGGTGTTAATCATAATTTAAATATTTCTTACACAACATATACATATATATTTAAGTGTAAAATAACTAAGACAGTAGCATGATTTTAAACTCACATATTTTAGTTTAATAAGCAAAAATTATAGCATATAGCAGTGAATATACTAGAAAGTATTAGCTCACTGGTAAATTTCAATTTACTTCAAGAACATCAGTAATGCTTATGTGAGAAGCATGATGCTTTTTTACATATTATTTGTACTTTTGAAACTTTCAATTTTCCCTTTATACATAAAAAAATGCTAGGCTCATCTAAAGAAGTTTTTACTTCAAAAACTGTTTTAAAAACTGACAGGCATTTTTAATGCAGTTATTTACCGATTATACAGTTTGTACATTATCAACAGACCCCGCAAGGGGGTGCAAACTAGCTGCACCTATTGAAAGGATTTAGACGTCCCTCGCGGTAACCGAGTCTAACACACACGCTTACGACTTTAACACATTACACTCACACATTTAAGGAGGCGATAATAGACTCAACGTGCTTTTCGCCTTAAAATAACAAAAAAAACAGAATTTTTTTTTAATTATTCTTGTTGAACTAAGTGAAGGAAAATTATTTTCTCCAAACTACATGATGGCAGTTGCATCATACACTAAAATTTAGTGGCAGTAATGCTTTACTTTGAAGTTAAAGAATGGTTTTCTATAAAATATAATAAAAGAAACTATATATTGTAATAAGTTGAAATTCAAAGGCTAAGGTTTGGAAACCATAGCAGTGGATAATTATTGTAATCATCATATATTCAAACACCTTGTTGTACTAATATATATATATATATATATATTATATAGTTGTTGTATTATATATTATTATATATGCCATATAGTTATGGCCATGTAAGAATTTGTGAGATTTTTAAGCTAAGAAGAATGCAATTGCTTGAAATAATCCAAGCTGGGGCAGAAATTGCCAGGGCTACTCACAATAGCCATACAACCCAAGAGGAGATTCTCTAGCCCCCTCAGTGGCCTAGTTGTTAGCGTACTGGGCTTTCACCCCGAGGACCCGGGTTCGATTCCCAGCCAGAGCTTGGCATTTTCATATGCTATAAATCATCCCATCATCTGCATTAGCCCAAGTGTGCACAATAGTCGGACGTTAAACACCAAAAAAAAATTTAAGACTAAGCAAGTGCAAAGTAATTGCTATTTAGAAAAAGTATCAACAATTATTACTTGAGCTCTTAGTAATAGAGATAAAATACAATTCTAATTAGTCTTTTGTATTTTTAATATTTAAGTGCAAAATATACATATTTAAAATTAAGATGTTACTTATCTTGTAGAATTAGACTAACAAAAAAATATTGTTTTGTAAATAATTAATGGTACCAACTTCCTTAATCTTGCTCTTGCTTTTGGCATATCGTCCATAGATTCTTTAATCACATATATTTTAATCCCCTTCAGTATACTTCTACCATATTGGGGCCAGTCAAAATCAATCATATCAAAATCAAACTTCAATTTGTCCACATCTTTCATCTTGCTCCAAACTCTGCGAAGATTTTCATCTTCAAAAATATACGTAATTGAAATATACTGGTCAAAAAATGAATCTAATGAAGCAACTTTTCGATGCAACTTCATTATTCTGAAAAAATAGATTACCACTTAAAATAAAATATTTTGTAAATTTTTTGTTCACATTATCTAGTACGACTTAAAAAATAATTATTTTGGGCTAAAAACTAAAACGCCTCAGCCCAGAAATTTCCTCTTAATATAGACAGAAATTCAAGAAGAGATAACAAATAAAAATGAAAAAGATGAGAATGAATCTGAATAAACATACTGGCTTTTGTAAACAATTTTGTTAATTTGTCAGACAGTTGAATTTTGTGATTTATTAGCTGAAGTTTTCACTCAAGGAACAGTTAAAACAGCGAAACAGGCCATTAATGAGAAATAATTTGGAAGATGTACACTTTATGATGAAACATGAACTGAAATGAGCTAATTTGTCCACATAATGTACAAGAAGCTTAATCTTTGGGATAAGAATGAGTAACACAAGCTCAAAAATTGAAGAAATGTTGAATAAAATACAATATATATATAATTTTTTTTACTGGCAAGATAAAGCTAGGGTGAGCGAGAGACAGTATATGCCTGTCTGTAAGCATATTATTCTTTTTGTCATTTTTCATAACTGCCAAACTAATTATTCATCAGTGAGCAAGTGTAAGTGAATAAACTGCAGGTAAACTTTTGTAAATTTTTGACAGGAAAAGCTGAACGACGTTGTTACGTAAAATTTTGTTTAAAACTTGGCAATTCTCAAGTGGAAACAATCTCCATGATTCAACAAGTTTTTGAGAATTTAGCAAGTGGCGTCACATAGATAAAGGAGTAGTACAATCAGTTCAAACATGGGTGCTTATCAGTAAAGAGTAAAGCATGTTTTGATAAGTCCTCAACATCCAAAATGAGGTTGTCATTGATCAAGAAAGAACTGTAAAGTAAAGAATTGTTGAATGCAATCAGAGAACTTGTGGATGAGGTGACCATTAGTGCCAACAGATGTGCCAAAAACAGGGTTCATAGTGCAAGTTACGCACTTAGCATTTTTGGGGGTTAAGAAGTCTGTATTTTTTGTATGTTAAGAAATTTTGACAATTTTAGGCAATTTCCCCAAAAAATAATTGCATATAAATTATTTTCTCTTTATTAGTACCCCCACAAACAAAAAAAGTTGTAGTAATATTTTTTAAGTTTTAGAGTTCAAAACTGTTGGCTTTATAATGTTATTATTGTCAATTAAAAAAAAAGATGACACAGATGTAATGGCAGTTGTGGAAAATGTGGAAGACACAACTAACGAGTTACACAATTCTGTTAATAAGTTCACTAAGTGGACAGAGAAATGGAGGATCAAGCTGAATGAGAGTAAATCAGTGCATATCAACTTTACAAATTGTAAAGTTGTTCCAGTCACTATCAACTTACAAAGAATTCCATATGTGAATTCAGCTAAATATCTTGGAATGAATTTGGTGGAAAGAACATGTCAAAAAAAGAAGCATGAGCTGAACATTAAATTCAAGAAGAAGGCATTCACAACTCTCTTTGCAAAACAAGCTGCTGATATATAAGCAAATTCTAAAGCCTGTGTGGATATATGGTATCCAACTATGGGGTTGTACCAAGAAAACAAATGTGATGATGATCCAAACATTTCAAAACAAAGTACTGCGAAGTATCTGCAATGCTCCATGGTATTTCACGAAATGACGATATTCATCGGGACTTGGAAGTTCCTACCGTTGTAGAAGAAATTAAATTACATGCAACGAAAAATAAAAAGAGACTGGCGACACATTCTAATGTGGAAGTACTGCCGCTCCTAAGGACCAGTCAGGATCAGCGCAGATTGAAAAGGACTATGCCTTGTGATTTGATGTGATAGTGAAATGGAGGTCTGGCTGATGGGTCGGATCTTGGACATTCCTTCATGTACTTGACTCTAGTGAATGAAATATTATTCAATAAGTCATGTGACATAGTTGTAATAATAAAAAAAAACAAATTTTCAATTGGAATATTACCTTTACAGGCTGTAAATTGTATAACCCACTCTTAAAATTTAAAAAAAGTTTAGGTGATTGATTAAAATATATAAATAAAACCAAAAAAGTTACATAATATTTTATGATTTAAACCGTAGTTTTTAGATCTACAATCGCATCTAAAATCCAAGTTTAAGACATTATATTTTTTTAAAATTCCCCATTTTTAAGATGTAGACTGTCTTACATATTGGATGTTTTCAAAACTATGAACACTTTGTGGTCTCCTAAGTGGTTTCTTCTTTCAAGCTGAACCTATAATTCTAAAATTTGATAAGAAAAATAACGTCTTCTTATTGGATAACACAGTATGTCTAGAAAATAACTGATTTGTGTTGGTGACAGAACAGTGGTTTTAAAATTTTTCATTATAAACACATGATTGTACATCACAACATATCTTGATGATATCAATGGCTGAGACGGTAAGTTATTCTCTGTAAAATTGTAAATAGATACCACCCTTAGCACTACTGGTACTCCACCAGCAATGGCATGGAGTTGAAGATTTATTTATGCCAGACCGTGTACTTTATTGATATGTTTGAAATTACTATATAGATTTATCTCAAATGTATATTCAGCCTAAGGGTGTTAGTATTTCTACAGGAATCACAATGTTATTATTTATTTACATTGCAATACATAGTTACAATAATGTTGAAAAACTTATTATATAGAGGTTATAAAATTTTAAATCTTTTTTTCTTTGTAAAAAAAATTATATCATGTTATATTTTGTTACAAGAGTATATACATTAGTTATTAAATTTTTTATACTAGAACGTTGGACAATTCATTTAAATTCACCCTGTTTAGCACATTAAAATTTTGAAAGAACTAAGAATACTTTATTTTGAAATCTTTAATTATTACGTTTTTTACAAAATATAATAATATAAATTTATTTTTAAATCACAGCAAAATTTAAAACGGGTCCCTTCAGTATATGTATACATTTTGTCCTCGTCAAATCAAAATGATATAACACTATAAGAAAATTTAATAAAAGAATATGACTGTATATAAATCAATCTAGAAGTATTAATATTTACTTAGTATAAATATACATACAGAGGCTTCTTTCCATTTGCAATTAGTAAAATATCTATTAATATTCCTGGTAGGATTTGTAAAACCATCGTTAGAATCCAATAAACTCTTTTGTTCCGCACATTGATTCGTACATATGCCCACATTTGTTTCTCTGATGCCAGGTCATCTTCATAAAAACCATTTTCAATTACTTCAAACAATTTTATAAATGTAGGTACTCGATTTTTGTCCGGCACACTATGATAAACTGGAGGGTCACAGCAGTCCCTGTAAATGTACATTTATTTTTAAATCAAATTTATTTTTGAAACTGAACAAAAATTATTAAGCTTGTATTTGAAAAAAATATTCTAAACAAATATGTATCTTTAAATAATAATAATAAGGATTAGAATTGGACAAGAAATGTTACTTTGCCCAATTAACCATGTATCTTTTAAATTATAATAATAATGGATCAGAAGTGCAGAAGAACTGTTAATATGCTTGTGTTCAATAGTGATGGAGTTTGGAGATATTTATTTCATCTTCTATTTCTACTTTCCTACTTGTAATATATATAGTAATAATTAGAATTGTATTCTCTTTTAACCTTTTGCACTTTGAAGGCTACTATGTGTGGCTATTGATGGTCTTCAAATCAGATCGGGATAGATATTTATTGTAACGTACCAAAAATTCGAATGGGCCACTTTCTGTGGCTTGTACTATTTTTCTGTTAAGATCTTGGTCACACACAGTGCTCAGTTTTGGATTTATTCTTTGAAATCAACAACTTTTATCGATCACTAATAATATATTTTTCGATTAATAGTTTTTGGATAAAATTTTGCAGTTAATATTTTTGCCATTGAATTATGTAATGTTTCTTGTTACAGAAAATGATAGTTTTTGAATATATTTCTTTAATGTATTGTTTTTTTTTTATTCTTAAAAAATATGTTTATTTGTCAAAATATGTGGGGAAATGTTTTTAATAAGTGTGTAAATATATGGAAAAATATTGTTAATTACAAAGTAAGTATTTTTATAAAATGCATTATTATTAATTCTATACACAAGACAAACTTCGACTTACTTCAACATTATTTAAAATATTACTGGAATGGTTAAAAAACGAAATGCCAACCTAATATGATAATGTAATTAAATTAATTTTAAGTATAATTCAAATTTTAATTTTTAATCAATTTCAGTTCAAATTTTAATTCAGTATAAATAAAATTGTTTCTAATAGTACATTTTAAATCAATTCAGTATAAAGTCACAAAAACATAAACAAGTGTCGTAGCAATGCAGCTCTAATATAATTATAAAAATCAATTGCAAAAAAAATTGCAAAATGCCAATTTAGACTAATCTAATGACAGTTGTATACACAATCACAAAAACTAAGTCAGTCACTTTCAATTAGGTCAGTTATTCCCTGATAGATTGCAGCACTTCCCAAGTATATTTGTTCTATCTAGAATGTATAAAAAAAACAATAAATAGGAGTGGAACATAGGAACACTAGGTTAGTATCCTATGTGGGCCGAGCTGTAGTAGAAAGTAATAAAAGCCACAATGAGTGGCCCGTCCAGCTAAGATGATATAACGCTAGCTAACATTGACGATCTCAAAATACAATCGCCACTAAGTATGACCTTCTGAGCTGAAAGGAAGATCTGAATTACATTCAACCAACCAAAAAGGGTTAATAAGACAGGAAAAAACACTGAAATTGAGAGAGTTTGGAGATATTTATTTCCTCATTAATTTTTACTCCTGTATAAACTGTGTTTTTATCCCTAGAATACTAATATACGTCTTTTTGACATGTGCCGCCATTGCAATTGTGTCTGGCTTTTTTCCTTTTAAGCCTACACCCCCCTCTTTGTAGGAGTGCTCCCATCAGTTAGTGTCGCCTAGACTGCCGTGTCAAGTGGATGTTAAGTGTTTGTTATTTTCCTGTTATATATCAATTCTGATTAGATACCATGCAAATTTTACGTATATTAGTAGTTATAGAAAAAAGTTGTACGTTAATTTGGCGTATTATTATTAATAGTGTTATGTTTTGTGGATGCATTTTAAACGTATATTATTAATAAAGTACTGAATTTGAACATCGACTTGAAGAACTCTATTGTTTTTATTTGGTAAGTAAAATTTTTATTTTAATTAGCATTAGTTTTTAACTATTATTGGTGCAGCTTTACTTTCTTTGAACGTTCTTTTTTTATATTATGAATAATAATATTGTTATTGCCAAGAGTAAGACGACATAAAAAATGTCCTGTTTAGCTAACAGTTGGAAAAACACAAAATTTAAGTACATTTGAAAATAAAATAATAAACTGTTTAGTAATTAATTCTGTTGGCTTTTAGAACAAATGGCATCTAACTCAAGTATTGGAATTCTTTAAATTTTGGAAGAGTTAGAAAAAAACGAAAGTGGAGAAGAAGATAATCTTGACGTTGAATCTGATCAAGAATCGTTATTTGGCGATGATACAGATGATGATCTTTGTGTTAACTGGTAAAGAAAGTGATGAAGATGAAAATAATGACGTTAGCACTAAAACTGTAAATAACATTCTAGATGTGGAGAGAAGTTATGCTGAACCAGCTTCCTCTAAAAATCTGCAGAAAAAATGTAAAAGGATATCTGAACACCAAACAATATCACTGCTTCACAAATAAGTCGAAAAAAAAGTAGATTTCATCGATATCCCTTGTGATGATCTTGTAGTAAATATTGAAGAGGAAAAATTTTATGGAAAGAAAGGTTACGAATGGTCAACGAAGAAGGCACTCAAACTTGGAAAAACGTCAAGTAAAAATATAATACATATTCGGCCTGGTCCAACAAAAAACACAAATGCAGATCCCTTGGAATGTTTTAATCTTTTCTTTAGTGATGATATTATTATAATAATTTTAGAGCAAACCAATAAAGAAATTGAAGTTCAAAGATTAAAATACTCTAAATTGAATGCTACCTTAGCTAACATGTCCATAAAAGAGTTAAAAGCTTTAATAGGTATACTGTTATTTTCTGGTGCAATTAAAGACAATCATCTTCCTACGCTGATGATGTTTGACGAATCACTTTGTGGTTTTAGATATAGAGCGACAATGTCTAGGGAAAGATTCAACTTCCTTATAAACTGTCTCAGATTTGATGAGAGGGAAACCAGAGAGGAGAGGAAAAAAGAAAGTAACTTAGCTCCAATTAAAGAGATCTGAGACAAGCTACTCAACAAATGTAGAGAAAATTACAAGCCAGGATCATACTGTACTATTGATGAGCAGTTGGTCGGTTTTCGTGGTCGGTGTCCATTTCGAGTTTATATGAGCAGTAAACCAAACAAGTATGGGATTAAGATTAGTATGTTATGTGACAGCGGCACTAATTATATGCTCGATGCTGAAGTACAACTTGGTGAAGGATCTGTACCTAAAGGTGAACCAGCTGCAGATTTTTATGTCAAGAAAATTATTGGAACAATCAAAGGAAGTAAGGTAGTAAGTGTTATCCAATCTTACCATGGATAATTGGTTTGTTTCCATTTCTCTTGTTGACTTATTACTGACAGATTACAAACTGACCTGTGTTGGAACCATTCGAAAGAATAAAACTGAATTACCTCCTGAGTTTGTGGACCCAAAATACAAAAACCGAGGACCAGGAACCTCTTTATTTCTTTTTTCAGAAACCTCAGAAGTGATGGCAGTTTCTTTCAAACCAAGAAAAAATAACAAAATTGTTGCCCTCATCTCAACAATGCACGATGATGTTTCTGTACGAGAGGAATCAAGAAAACCGGAAGTAGTACACACTTATACAGTACAAAAAGCGGAGTAGATACGTTAGGCCAGATGTGCCAGTCTACGAACTGTGGGAGGAAAACCAAAAGATGGCCTCTATGTTTTTTTTATAATATGTTAAATTTGGCTGCAATAAATAGTTATGTTGTTTACACGCACCAATTTTTCAAAAAAGGAAAAGGACGTGTAAAATCAAGAATGGAATTGGCAGGAAGAGAGAATTATGGGTTCAGGAGTTGGCATGTCTGGTCTGCTGAAAAATATTATTCACAAAGCTCTGGGAAATCCCGTAAATGAGAGAACTCCAGAAGGTGTGTGTGGTTTTCACCAGCCTGGACAAAGAAAGTATTGTTCCTTTTGTCATTATAAAAAAAAGAGAATGACAACCAATTATTGCACAAAGTGCCATAGACCAATCTGTGGTAGACATCATGTCTAAATTTGCCCAACTTGTTAAGTGAAGCCTATAACGTGCTAACTACATAAAGAAGTTTAACATTTATTATTTTTGTAATTATTTAATAGTACTATAGTGGAAATAAATTGTGAATTTTGTATTTTTTTTATAAAATCTTTTTGTAAAATATTATACAAAGTTTATAAAAGTAAAATAATATAATATACTAGGATGTATTGACCTCAAAATTTTACAATAACAAGTTTTTCTCTTCTTTTATACACTTAAAATAGAAATGTACGTAAACTTTGGCGTATATTATTAATAGTAGTACTACAAATAATGTTAGTTTTCCAGGGTTAACTGCTAAACGTTTTTCAAAAACAGTTTTCCATCACAAAACTGAAAGTTTCATACCTTTTTGACTTAATATCAATCATAAGCTAGATGATTGAGTCTTGTTTTGATTTAAAACACAAAAGTGTACAGGCTTACCTACAATCAGGTATTGTAAAATACCTATGTTAAAGTAATTTATGATATATTGGTATGTATAAATTTCTAACAAGTTTACAAACCTTTTTGAAACATCCCAGGCTACGGCAATAACAGAATTTGCAACTTTATCAGCGGGAATAACATGGATTGGTCTAAGCTTCTTCCAATAATGTACTCGCCAAAAACCTAAACCGGATCCTATGATGAGAGCTGTTGTGATTTGAACTGAATTCAGCCATGCTGTTAGTGGTTCACTGCTTGTATTTAATACTGAAAATGAAAATATACACATAGCTTAAATTTTACACACATCTACATAATGAAGGCAAATAAAAATATATTTTCAGGAAGTTTTGTTTTTTCCATTACTTTGGCTATAATAACTACCTAGTAAAAACAAATAGACAATAATTTTTCTCCACTTATCATGACCACTTATAAATATCTGTTTTTTTCTGCACAATCTGATATATATTTTTATCCAACTTCTTGAATTTAACTAATTAGTTGGGAATGTCTGCTGATTTAAACTTGAATCTTCAAACTGTACCCAAAAACTTCAAATGTAGCTGTCTGGTCTTTCTTCTATGTATCATTTCCTCTTATCTCTATTTCTTTATTACACTAGCACTAAAGTATCTACTTTGTTTGCCTCAGTCCCTTCATATTAAAAAATCTTGGATGACATCCCAGAGCAGACTAGTGCACACTAGTCCATCACAGTGAACAAAAGTTATTCTTCATAATAAATTATGAAATTTAATACTTTACTCAGAAACGTAGAGGAAAATAATTGTGGAAAATGTGTTGATGGTGCATAAAATCTACTGAATGCATACAATCTCTCTCTCTCTCTCTCTCTCTCTCTCTCTCTCTATATATATATATATATATATATATATATATATATATATATATATATATAAACAAATTATGTTTGTTCATCCGATCACCATGAAACTTGGGAAGTTGTTGAGTACATGCCCGCAAAGGTTTCTGGCATAGTACTTTCAACCACCCCTGATGCAGTCCCAAGTGGTGAACATAAAAAACAAAGAATATGATACCATTAATCTGGTTATTTTTCAGCTACACTTCATATATATCAGACGTTGAAGACAGGAACGCATACAGGAGAAAGATGCTCGGTTGGAAGGTCCCAGAGAATGAAATCCCAAAGAGAGCAAATGTTAAAGTGGATGGAGGAGCGGAAGAGGATCCATGGGGACAGCATGAGGGAGGTGTGGAGGATTAGAAGGAACAAGACATGAGTCGGAGTGCTTTGCATGATCCAACAGGGTCTATACGCAAATAATAATAATAATATATATATATATATATATATATATATACACATATAGATATATAGACTTGCAGTGAAAGTTTGATTAACTGTCAGGGTTGGGACCAGGACTACAACAGTTAATAAGAGCTGCCTCGGTGGCCTAGTTGATTGGCTTTCACCCCGAGGACCTGGGTTCGATTCCCGGCTAGGGCTTGGCATTTTCATACACTATAAATCATCCCATCGTCTGCATTAACCCAAGTGTGCACAATAGTCGGACGTTAAACACCAAAAAAAAAAAAAAAAAAAAAAAAAAAAAAAAATACAACAGTTAATTGAATAGATGGATAACAAAAAACCCTGAAAAAAATAACCCACTCCATTCATTACAATGAACAAAGACAAAAAAGAACTGAATCTATGTTCTGCAAAAAAAAAAAATATTCTAATTGAATGTGTCTTAATCATATGTTGAAACATTAAACTACTCACTATACAATATGGCAAAGATTATTTTCTAATGCAATCTGGCTTTTGTACTTTTGGAAGCACTATGTATTGTACTAATAATAATTGTTTACACTTTTATTTATTCACAGCTTTTATTACTTTTCTAATAGATTTGTATAAAACAATTTAAGTACAATAATATTTAATTACTGTAATTAATTTTAATAATTGATGGTTAACAGAAATTGGTGGTTAAAATAACGGTTAACTGAAGTTTCACTTTACTACAAAAACCACGTTTAATTAAACTGAAATATCTGTCAATTTGCAAACAGGCAAGTAGTTTTCACAAGTTTTCTGTTCTAGTTTTCAAATACACAAAGGTATATTGTTACTTTTTCATTTAAAATACTTTAAATGTTTTACTTTTAAAAGATCATCAAACCGAAGGTGAAGGCTGAAGTGAAATAACATTTCTATTCTCTCAAAAAATGTCTGAGTTTAGCTTCTGAATAACTATCTTTCTCCAAATTCTACACTGAATGCTAACTCAGATGTAACGAAACGGTAAAGTAAGAGGTAAGTAAGTTTTTTCGTCTTCCAAACCTACCATGAAGTGGCCTGTTAAGTGGTAGGTGATGGGTTTTAGCCACCTTGGTGGTCTAGTGGATAGCGTACTAGGCTTTCACCCCGAGGACCCGGGTTCGATTCCCGGTGAGGGCTTAGCATTTTCATATGCTATAAATCATTCCATCGTCTTCTGCATTAGCCCAAGTGTGCACAATAGTTGGACGTTAAACACCAAAAAAAAAAAAAAAAAAAGGTAGGTGATGGAACTGCACACTGAATGATAGCGCATCTCTCCCACTGCAACTTCCGACATCATCGCACTATTTTGAACCGAGTTGCAGACTCATAAAAATGACCATGTGTTTTGATTCTCCAGGCAGGAGGGAATAATGCAGCATACCTGCATAGCAGAATGAGCTGAGTATATGAAAATCACTCAAAACAAAATCCAAGCGGTATGGCGGGTGATCAGAATTGTGTAAGAAACTGTTGGATTAGGGTATCAGCAAATGGTCCTGTGTTATCTTGAACCAAAACACCTCCAGAAAGTTCTTCTTTTGTTTTGATGTAGTTCTCTGTAGTGTTCTCTGTAGTTGATGTATGTAATATCTGAAAATATGCATTTGCTCTGATCATATCCCTCATTCCATGAAATCCATTAAAAATATAGTTTTAAAGTTATAATAGTAGCCATAATTTTTCTATTGTTTTATTTAAATTTTTCGAATTTGTTTGGAGAGTTTGTGTGCACTGTTCTCATACAACGCTCACTCATGGAAGTTTTCACTATATACATGGTTCTTTCAGCAATGATTTTCTGCTCTTATTTTCTTTTGCCTGAGTCACTTCGGTGGTCTAGTTGATAGCGTACTGGGCTTTCACCCCAAGGACCCGGGTTCGATTCCCGGTCAGGGCTTGGCATTTTTATACGCTATAAATTATCCCAATGTCTGCATTAGCCCAAGTGTGCACAATAGTCAAACGTTAAACACCAAAAAAAAAAAAAAATTCTTTTGCCTGAAGAAAAACGACACTTTCCAATTTGCACTTGGCAAGAGAATGAACAGACATAGCCATGTTTGCAAGTCTACAACTTAGCGTAAAATGGTGTTTATAAGTTGAAAGAGGCATTGGTTACAGGGGGAATTATGCGCTATTGTTACAGTATGCAGCTCTACCTCTTACCACTCAATTGGCCCCTTCACGGTATATTTGGAGGTTGAAAAAATAGTCCTCATATTTAAATACTAACATTTAAATATAAATATTGCTTTATTAAGCAAATTAATTCATTGACAACTTACCTACACTTGGTCTTATCACGCCAATAGGAAGGGTATCAGCATAGTCACGCACTAGATTTTCTGTCATAAGTTTAGAAAAACTATATACAGAAGCAAACTCGTGAATTAATCTAGAGAAATAAAAAAAGATATAATTAATTATTGTTATATTCACAGCAAAATTTCTTGTGACAAAATGAGTTATTATAATGAATCTCAAGTAAAGGGATGATCATTTTTATGTTATTGAAATTCGTTTTGAAATTTGATTTGTAATAAATATAAAAATCATAATTAAACCAACAACAGATCCAGAAGTTTGATCAAACAATTAATTCTAAAACTGCTCAGTAAAATGACACTTAAATGAAATGGCAAACTAAAAACCATTTTAGTCTCTCCACAACCAAGATTTTTTAAGTGGAATTTATCTGGCTTATCTGTGTTTCAAAACAATCATTCACCAAAAGAGTTTTGTAATAGATTATTAAAATTCTTTAAAATCCATTATCAATTTTCCAAACATTCTTTTTAATTAACACTTACATTTGAAAGAAATATATGAAAAATGGTGCCCCAAACATGAATAACAAAATTGTTTAATATTTAGGGCGTCATGAAATAATAATAACAATTTTGAAATACTTTTGTGTTTAAAGTAGTACTATATGTCTTGTATTAGGATATAAGTCGGCAAAATTATGTTGTTAAATGTGTAATATTCAACCAGATTACAGAAAAGAAATTAATGGTCTGTATAAAAAGTTTATTACCTTGTAACAAGTTAGCAGTGCCCAAATGAAAGCTATTGGAAACAATAACATATTGGACTTAACCAAATAAAAATAATTATTTAAAAATATTCCTATCTGGCACTAGATATGTTAATAAGAGCATGTATATATATACTAGCATTACCCATCCGGCTTCCCCCATGAAACTTAAACTGTTTCATTAGTGACATAATTTAGAAACATAAAAAAATATATTAATAAAAGCGTGATAATCTAAACTCATGATTATTTTACAGTGAAAAGTGAAAAAATATTATAGCCTGAATATGCTGTTTTATTATCTTCAAACGTGTTCAGTTCGAATTTAAGAAAATCTGATAAAAAATATTTTTCTCCAATACAAACATTTATACATTTTAATATTTTTGTGTTCATTTAGAGGATGAATTCGGGGGGAATGCTGAATTATGTGTATCATAATTTGTACTTTAAAATATTTTGTTTACTTTTAAGAAAAACCGATAAAAATATTTTCTCCAATGAAAACACTCTTTTTTCTATAATTATACCTGCTTTTTACATTTTTATTCCTTTAGGGAATGAATTCGAAAAAATGTTGAAATATGTGTTTCATTATTTGTTATGAAATTATGAAATTGCTTATTTCATAGCATATTTCTAGAATATACGGATCCAAAACAAATATTTCTTCAATTTGAAAATTGTATACCCCTTTTTTACATTTTCTACCCCCTTTCAATCTCTTTAGAATATGAGTTTTGGGAAATGGTGGTAAATATATTTCATTAATTATATTTAAGAGTGACTATGTTATGTTTTAAGAAGGTCAGATGAAAAACATATTTTTTCCAATAAAAATTGTTGTACCTCAGTTTTACCTCTTTAGGGGTTGAATACTGGGAAATCGTTTTTCAGTGCACCCCTACATGTGATGGTAACCCTGAAAATTTCAAATCTTTAGCTATTTTATTTTCGGCTATACGTTGATTATTAAAGTTAGACTGGGTAAGTAGTTTAATGGTGTTAAAATCAATTTTTTTGCAAAATCCTCTCTAAGTGCACCTCGACATTTTTGAAGGAGGTATCCTGAAAATTTCAAGTCTATAGCTATAATAGTCTCGGCTCTACGTTGATTGTTATAGTTGAACTGTGTAAGTACTTTAATGGCGTTGAAATCAAATTTTTGCAAAATCCTTTCTTAGTGCACATAGACATTGTTGAAAGATGGTGAAAATTTCAAGTCTCTAGTTATAATGGTATTGGCTGTATGTTGATTATTAAAGTTGGACTGGGTAAGTAGTTTAAAGGCGTTAAAATCAAATTTTTGAATAACCCATTCATAGTACATATCGACATTGTTGAAAGAAGGTGAAAATTTGAAGTTATTTATATATCTTTAAATTTATAAGTCTCTAGTTATAAAAGTCTCGGCTGTACATCGATTATTAAAGTTGGATTGGGTAAGTAGTTTAATGGCGTTAAAATCATTTTTTTTTGCAAAATCCTTTCTCAGTACAAATCAACATTATTGTAAGAAGGTACCCTGAAAATTTCAAGACTCTAGCTATTATAGTATTGACTATATGTTGATTATTAAATTTGGACTGGGTAAGTAGTTTAATGGCGTCAAAATCAATTTTTCTCAAAATTCTTTCTCAGTGCATCTCAACAATGTTGTAAGAAGGTACCTTGAAAATTTCTAGTCTCTAGCTATAATAGTATTGTATATTGTACATTGTTTATTTAATTTGGACTGGGTAAGTAGTTAAAATGGCATTAAAATGGCATTAAAATCAAAATTTTTGCAAAATCCTTTCTTAATGCACCTTGACATTGTTGTAAGAAGGTACCTTGAAAATTTCAAGTCTTTAACTGTAATAGTATTGACTGTATGTTGTTTATTAAATTTGGACCGGGTATGTAGTTTAATGGTGTTAAAAGCAAATTTTTGCAAAATACTTTCTTAGTGCACGCCTATATGGTAACATAAACATATCCTGAAAATTTCAAGTCGCTAGCTAAAATAGTTTTGGTTTTGCTTTGATTATGAATCAGTCAGTCAGTCAGGACTTCTTTTACATATTAAGATTACCACATACTTACATGGGAGTTATAGCTGTAGCTTGGGAATCGCTGAGAGAATCAAGAAGTTGTGACATCTCTTTGACTGATAAATTATAGTTATAAAAATCTTCTTTTAGTCTTCTCTCATTCAGGCATATATATGTGGTCGATATGTATATAAATGACTGAAAATATTTAATTTTATTATTAATTTATAAATCTATTTACTTTTCTTTTTTTCAAAAGATTATATACATAGCTAGAATGACTATTAAATTATATCTTCTTTTTTATACAGGCACTTTTTGATTTAACATTATGAACACACATCCCTTAAATATTTCACAATATAGTTAAACATTTTTATGAACAACTAAATTTTTGTTTTTGCATAAAATTTATAGTTAATATGAGAATATAACCTTACTATAATATTTTGTTATGTACTGCCTATTAATGATATGAAATCAAATCATCATTGGCAAGTATTCATTTTCAATATTCCTATACATACAGTATAGACATTCTTTTTTTTACCAAACAATTTGTTTTGACCTATTCAATTTTTGTTAGCCTGAATAAAATGCTACACATTGTCATTTCTATAACTGAAAATAATTATTTATCAAATCATCACTAGCAAGTATATATTTTATTATTATTTGTATACATACATTCCTTTTTTCCTCTCTATAAGTATTGCATTGTTATAAATGAATATGTTGCATTCAAACTGAAAATCGTTTTTTACATGAATATTTTGCATTGTTTATTTTTTTTATAAACATGTAACAAATTAAAGTGGATGATTTGGCAACCCTAATTGGGATGAGATTATCATATGAGTAAAGTTTTAATTTCAATTGAATTAATTTTTATTAATTAAAGACCATTCAGCACTATGAGCAATACTAGCTTGGTTGTCACTTTTTAACTTTTAAGCAAAAAAATTACATAACAAACAAGAAGTAGTAAACAGTGCATTATAAATGTTAAATCGCTTTGAATCAAAAAAGTAAAAGAAAAAGTCTAAATTTTGAATGACAGTAATTTT
Source organism: Callitettix versicolor (assembly GCA_022606455.1). Classification (NCBI taxonomy): domain Eukaryota; kingdom Metazoa; phylum Arthropoda; class Insecta; order Hemiptera; family Cercopidae; genus Callitettix; species Callitettix versicolor. The sequence goes on along the minus strand of CM040183.1, from coordinate 22,656,221 downwards.
AAAAATCATGGATTATTGTGGTTTATATACATATATTTCTTTATAGATACCTTTTTATTACTTGTAGAATTTTCTATAATATTAACACTGGCCTTTATAAATCTCAAAATGTTTGACTTCCAAACAAAGTAGTTAAATATCTCTAATTTAAAAATGTTTACAAACTTTCTTAGTTATACAGTACAGTGAAGCAGTCGACATGGTAAAATCCACAAACTTCAGTAAAAGTAATACATTTTCTGATTTTTTTTTAAACATGCTTTATAAGACAAACACTTAAAAACCTATAATGCTTAACTTGATTTATATTTTTTTATCTTAACCTGATTTTTACTTTTAAGGGTAGAAACCATTCTTAGTTAATAAGTTGTAATATTACGATTAAATTGTATATGAAAATCCACATAGTGCAATTATATTTTTTATTTCGAAACAGTTGATTTTGATTATAAAAGATAACTTACGAAAGACAAAAGACTTAGGTTTAAGGGTAGAAACAACCCGTTTATAGTAAACTTTAAAATTTTTCTAATATTAAAAATATATTACTAATTATATGTATACTAATGGTTTGGAGACCAATTGTCTGAATATGAAGTCTTAACTTAACTAAAAGTAATTAAAAAATTATAATAATAAAATAAACAAAATGAATTTCAAATTATTAATAAATCATGAAGTATGAATTATGAATAATGAATTATTTTTTGAATTCCTAAAATAGAAATTTTGAAGCTAGAGTAATTTTTATTATTGTTCTTCCTGGAGGATCCTAAACAAACTGAATCTTTACATCATCACGATATAGCTCATTCTTTAAAGTTATGTCTAAAAGAGTGTTTTTATAGCAACGTTCAGTCCCCCATCTCGTGCATCATCAGAACTATTGAATATTGCCAGCAGTGAACCAGAATAGTTTGTAAGAAATGGTTCACAAAAGTATAACCCTAATGAAAGATTTGTGAACGCTCGCTTCTGGCGACATCTAGCGGCAAATTGTTAGCTACAGTTAAATAGATAAAGTGTTGTCTATTTTCTTAAACATCTCCAATCCCTTTTAAACGTATTATTTAATAAACATATTAAATAATACTATGTTCAGTATAATGATCTGCCTTCCTAGCTTCATCAATTCTACTTTCGTTGATGTGTTTCGGAGAACCTCCATCTTCAAAAACTATATCTATACTGGTTACCAATATTATGGCCCATCCTATTTATAATTTTATATCTCCACCTCGTACCCCTCCTTTATTCAACACATGTACATAAAACCTGACATGCTCGCTTCTGATTGGCTCTTCAAAATCATACATTTTCGCTCGCTTCTGATTGTTTCCTTTCAAACTTTCTCTTCAACGATTGTCCCTCCTGTTAATTTTTGAAAATTTTTAGATTTTTAAATGTAATATATGCTTGCGACGATATCTGGTCATTTATTAAATCTCCCTTTAATTTAGATTTAAAAATTTCTAAGGTCTCTAAAATGTTCATACGTCTTCCTTTTTCTGCTATATGTAGTACCTTCATTGAGTTTTCTATTTCTCGAGGTATGTGTCTCTCTTTTATTAAATGTGACGCATAATTTGAATCATTTTTGCCGTATTTGAATGATCTTACATGTTCTTTAAATCTAGTTCTAAATTTTCATCCCGTTTGTCCTATGTAGACTGCCTTGCATCCACACTGCATTCTTACTATATTTGTCCTTTTCTTCTATATTCTTTGTCAGTTTTTCTTTATTGTATTATTTGTAGCCATTGATATGTCTATATCATATTTTCTAAAAAAAATTCTTAAATTTATATGCCTCTTTCCCCGTATATGTTAATTTAGCCCATTTTCGTTTTTTATCCTCTCTTTTATTGCTGTTTTCTTCCTCTCTCTTTCTTTTAATTCTTCGTAACAGATTCCTTATAATTTTTTAATCATAATCGTTTTCCCTATTTGGAAAATTGTATTCAAGGGAGAAAACATAATAAATGAACAGATATCATCGCAAGCAGATATTAAGTTTAAAAATCTAAACATTTTCAAAAATTAACAGGAGGGACGACCATTGAAGAGAAAGTTTGAAAGGAGCCAATCAGAAGCGAGAGAAAACTTTGATTTTGAAAAGCCTATCAGAAGCGAGACCATCAGGTTTAAAGTACACGTGTTGAGTAGAGGAGGGGTACGAGGTGGAGATAGAAAATTATAAATAGGACAGGCCATAATATTGGTGACCAGTATAGATATAGTTTTTGAAGATGGATGTTCTCCGAAACGCGTCAACGAAAGTAGAATTGACAAAGCTAGGGAAGGCAGATCATTATACTGAACATAGTAATAATAATAATCCTAGCAGAAAAGAAGAAGAATATAAAAAGAATATTAAATAATATTTTAATAATTTGTCCAGTCTTCTGGTTATTACGAGATTAATATACTTTTATGGACTGCAGGCAGTGCCACTGAATCATCAAGTTCTTACTAAATGCAGTATATTGTATTGTATTTTAACCCACAACAGTTTAAATAAAACTTTACCCACTGCTGTATAAATAAAACAATTTTTATTTTAAACCTCTGAAAGCTCAATACTTATCTTGATATTAATTTTGCCATTTGTATGCTTATGAAAGTAATAATTTGTTTCCACACAATTTAAAAACTATCTTAATCTTTATCGTATTATATTTCTGAAAGTTTGTGTGTTTGTTATTCAATCACGCTTTAACAACTGGACCAATTGAGATGAAATTCGGTACAAAAATGGTTTAGGTATCTGAGATAAACAAAATAATATGTGAAAAATGAGATGATGAAAAATTCTTGCTGACAATTCTCAATGAAAATTGCATCTTTTTTGGGGTCGTAAAGTATTAAAATAAAGCTTGAAGCATGAACTTTCTAAATATATATTTATTTTCTGAAGATAATGCATAACCAAGTTTTAAAAGGCGAAATAAAAAAAATCACCCATCTGCTAAACAGGAATTTCAATTATAATGTAGCGTGCCAACGTCCACTGTAGTTTGTCATAGTAGCCACATGATTACATGAAATAAAAGAAGTCCAAATTGATTGACAAAGATATAAATAGTGGAAAGTGTACTCAACTTACTGAATATAATTTTATATTCAGCTACAATGATTATTCATAGTAACATAAGTTTTATTTCTAATCATCTTTTTTTTAAACTGTAATAACACTGACCTTAAGCATGTACATTTTTTTTCCAAGCTCCAGAAGATCTCTCGTAGCAAGAACGTTGCATTTGTAAGACTTTTTAATATGTTCATCAAACCCTAAATCAGCTGCTCCATGAATAATTATGTTAACTGACTGCAGCTGGTTCTGATATGTATCACTTAAGCCTAGATTTGGATCCTCTAAATTTCCAGGGACTATTCTCACCTTTTCCATAAAATTAGGATGTACTAGTCTCATTTTTTCAAAAACCTTTAAAAAAAACAATTTTTATTGTAATATTAGCGGTATAATATACTATTTTATTTAAAAAAACATTTTTCAGTCTATTAATAGTTACAGAGAATTTGTTTATTCAAAATTAGTTTATTATTTAAATACTTTATTTTTTTAAATATTTAACTTACATGTCCTTGGAACATATCTTTGGCTCTTTCTTCTGCAGTTTTACCCTTTTTTTGTCGAATCAATAGGTACACTTTCTTCACTGATGGAATGCACCTAAATATTAATGTTTAATTCAAAACAGTAATATAGTACTGCTATAGTTGAAAACTAAAACTGAATTTTTACATTGAGATTATTTATTAATACAATTTACAGAAGAAAGATACTCAGTTGGAAAAAAATAGGGGTATATATATATATATATATATATATATATATATATATATATATATATATATATATTTGTTCCCCATAACAATAAGTTGCATATACTGTATTATAATAATCACCTTAAAATCTTTTCTACTATAAGTTGCCCGATAAGTCCAGTACTTCCTGTAATAAATATCTCTTGACCTGAATAAAATTGTTCAATTTCAGAATCCTCTCCTGATTTGTCAATTACCTCTTCTAAGAAATCTCTTTTATCGAAGTAATCCATTTCTGTGGAAAAAATACTTTTAATAAAATAATTGTGATGTCTCACTGACTTAAATGGAAATGAATTTAAAAATGTAACAAAATTTAATAACACGTCATAAACAAACATTTCATTTTCAAATACCCATAGTTTTGAATTTTAAAGTAACCATATAGCTATAAAATTCATAAATTTTTATGCTACACTTTTTTTATAAATATACAATTAATTCTATACTGTATATTCTAAATTTAAAATTATTATTTATGCATATTATAATATTAACTAAAATGGTAAAAACAAATTTCCACCTTGAAGTCTTTGTGAATAATCACTGGTCTCGTAAACCAAGTACTTTCTTACAGGATGGCTGAGATGGGAAATGTGTGCAGACTCAAAGGCTGACCAATGTGTTGCAGGGTGGAAATGGGTTGGTACAGGCCTGTATAAGAAAAAGTGTATTAATATACTGAAGCGTTGGACACACATATATCCCAACCTCCAGTTTTATTTAGCCTTACCTATACATGCAGGACTCTGTATGGGTGGACATCATACTTCCCTAGTTAGGGGACATGTACAGGTAACTGATGTAGAGAACTAGGAAAAGGAGGAAAGAGAGGTTGCACTTAAACCCATTGAATCCATCAGTGAAACAGAAAAAGACTGGAGTTATACTTAATCCTGTGGAATCCACCAGTGATGAATTATAGCAGACTGGTGATTCTGCATAGACTTACTCAACCTGAGATAGAAGAGCAAACTCTGGGGAACTTGTAGAAGTGAACCTGGGGAATGAGGAAACTGGGATTGTACTCAATTCTGTCGAATCCATCAGCAGTGAATCACAGTAGACTGTGGGGGTGCTGAATGGACCCACACAACCTGCGATAGAAGAAGTGAGAGATGAGATCAAACATATAAAAATCAGTAAAACCACTTTGAAGAAATGACAACGCAAGGGCTTCCAGTGAAACCTGGAAGCAGGAAACCTATCAGGAATCAATTCATGGGTTGACTTTCTCCTTTAATCAAAGAAATTAAGATCTGATGGAGAAACTGTATTCCATGATTGGAGAGTTGGTTGTGGTGTTGTCTAGGGTTGTTCCAGATGGCAAAGGCGATGGTCTGGATCCAGAAACCCCTGGACGAGTTTTCACCAGATGAAGGTCTTGGGCTAAGGGAAACTCAGGACACAATAGGACTCACTATGGCCTGATGATGCACATGAACATGATACGAATGTACCACGGAGAAACTGTGTTCGGATTATGCAGGAAGTAAGAGGAAACTGCAGGCCAAATAATTTATGATTGTGAGGTTCTTGCCATTAGGAAACAAAGGGTGCTTGGCTTCCAGGACCCTGAGGAACCTCCACAGAGTAAGTTACTTGGTGGACTGCTCAATGACGACACTAAACTGCTGAACTAGTAACCAAGAGGCTTAGTTGCATATGTTGTTAGATCGTAATGTCTGAGAATTATGTCACAATCCTTGGGTAAAGGTCTATCCCTTTAATTCTAGTATTTAGTTTCATCTAACACTTCAAAGCTTTATTTTTAAAATTTCTAATTAGTTTTTTTTTCAATTAAATATTTAGTTGAAAATTGTATCTGTTTAGATCGAGCATTCACAGTGAAAATGTTTGAATTTCGTGGATAATGCTGTGTGGGTATTGCTGGTTTTTAAAAGAATCAATGACAAATACTGTATTAATATTCATTCACATGAATAAGAAGCTTCTTACTTGCTAAAAAAACATTATTTAATAATTTGCTTTATAAATGTAAATAACCTACCACTAGGCCAAATCACCAGATTAGATCTTGGCAGGATAAAGAAGCTGCAAGTGCTGGTGGACAAGTAAAATTTTTAAATTACTGTGTGATGGCTGTTTTCACGAAAATAACTACGGTTATGTCACACACTGCCTACAAGATTTTTTTCAAATTCATGATATATGCATGTGTGAACATGTTGTTTTTAACAAATCAGTTACAAAATTAACATGTTTGATATTTGTATACCAGTATATGGTACAAGAAATTTAAATCTTTCTAAAATAATGATCAATATACAAAACACAACATGAACTAATCAATCATTAAAATGTAATGAGTTTATAGATACGAAAAAAAGTAAAATTTTACTAATATACATTTTAAAAACAAATTTTAATAAATCCAGGGATGTTTAAGACAGGATGGTACTGATTAATTATGCATTTTCATGCACAAACTTTTCATTTTTTCCTACACATTACTAGTGCATTTTTTTAAAGAATATTAACATTTTTGAAACCAATCGTCTTACCTGCTACACAAAACTACTTATGTCTAAGATAATTAACTACTGAAAAAACTTTTGGACATTCATTTCTAAACTGTGACATTAAAATTTCAAATTAACAGTGGAAAGTTTGTTATTGAATATTAATTTAGTTTACAAGCAGCTAACGTGACTAGGAAATAGGAATAGTAAAAATACAATGGCTACAATAATATTATGCCATAATTAAATACTCACTTGACATTAACATAATCAAAACGGGTCACAGTGAATTATATCATTAATTTCTTAACATTAAGATTTTAGTAATGGTTATGTATTAAAAAAAGAAGAAAGTACTGTGAACTGACCCATGAACTGTTGAATATAAATTGGGCATGTTAGAGTAGAACATCAATATTTTGAATCAAAAGGGATAAACAAAATAAGTTATCAAGTATTTTAAATTAGATAAGTTCATTAAGGCATATCGCAGACTTCAATAAGTATGTAAAGTATGAGAATGTACTGATTTTTGTTTTACATATTCATAGTTACATATGTGTAAACTATGAAAACTATACTGAATTGGTCTATTAGTAATTCCATTTGACACAATCACTTCAAGAAGGAATACTGTAAAACCATTTTGCCAACATTGTATCTATCATCTTTGAGGTTGTTCTTGCTCTGTAAAAACATTTTGCCAAAATTGTATCTAGCATCTTGAAGGTTGTTCTTGCTCTGTAAAAACATTTTACCAAAATTGTATTTAGCATCTTGAAGGTTGTTCTTGCTCTGTAAAACATTTTACCAAATTGTAAATCATTTTTGCTCAAAACATTTTTGTATCTAGCATCTTTGAGGTTGTTCTTGCTCTGTAAAAACATTTTGCCAAAATTGTATCTAGCATCTTCGAGGTTGTTCTTGCTCTGTAAAAACATTTTACCAAAATTGTATCTAGCATCTTCGAGGTTGTTCTTGCTCTGTAAAAACATTTTTCCAAAACTGTATCTAGCATCTTTGAGGTTGTTCTTGCTCTGTAAAAACATTTTACCAAAATTGTATTTAGCATCTTGAAGGTTGTTCTTGCTCTGTAAAAACATTTTTCCAAAACTGTATCTAGCATCTTTGAGGTTGTTCTTGCTCTGTAAAAACATTTTGCCAAAATTGTATCTAGCATCTTAAAGGTTGTTCTTGCTCTGTAAAAACATTTCGCCAAAATTGTATCTAGCATCTTCGAGGTTGTTCTTGCTCTGTAAAAACATTTCACCAAAATTGTATCTAGCATCTTCGAGGTTGTTCTTGCTCTGTAAAAACATTTCGCCAAAATTGTATCTAGCATCTTTGAGGTTGTTTTTGCTCTGTAAAAACATTTTCCCAAAATTGTATCTAGCATCTTAAAGGTTGTTCTTGCTTTGTAAAAACATTTCGCCAAAATTGTATCTAGCATCTTCGAGGTTGTTCTTGCTCTGTAAAAACATTTTTCCAAAATTGTATCTAGCATCTTGAAGGTTGTTCTTGCTCTGTAAAAACATTTTGCCAAAATTGTATCTAGCATCTTCGAGGTTGTTCTTGCTCTGTAAAAACATTTCGCCAAAATTGTATCTAGCATCTTTGAGGTTGTTTTTGCTCTGTAAAAACATTTTCCCAAAATTGTATCTAGCATCTTAAAGGTTGTTCTTGCTTTGTAAAAACATTTCGCCAAAATTGTATCTAGCATCTTCGAGGTTGTTCTTGCTCTGTAAAAACATTTTTCCAAAATTGTATCTAGCATCTTGAAGGTTGTTCTTGCTCTGTAAAAACATTTTGCCAAAATTGTATCTAGCATCTTGAAGGTTGTTCTTGCTCTGTAAAAACATTTTACCAAAATTGTATCTAGCATTTTGAAGGTTGTTCTTGCTCTGTAAAAACATTTCGCCAAAATTGTATCTAGCATCTTCGAGGTTGTTCTTGCTCTGTAAAAACATTTTTCCAAAATTGTATCTAGCATCTTCATTCAAGGTTGTTCTTGCTCTGTAAAAACATTTCGCCAAAATTGTATCTAGCATCTTCAAGGTACAAAACCTTGCTCTGTAAAAACATTTTGCCAAAATTATATCTAACATATTCAAGGTTATTCTTGCTCCAAGTTTGAAGTGGAACTGAAACTGAAATTTGGAGAAAATTGGAGCAAGAACTATGCTTTTGGCAAAACATTGTTTCTTCTTGAAATAATTCTATTCAACAAATGTACACCAGTTTTCAAAATAATTCACATTTTTTATCTGTGAAGGAATATCTATTAACAATAACTACATCTTTTGTAATTACTTTGGCTGCATACAAAACTATATAAAATGAAATGTAAGAGCTTTTCACACACAGAAAACAAACCACAGGGGTCCATTTGACACACATATACACTATTACTTGAATTTAGGGAATTACAATAATATTATGTTGGCCTAGGCACAAAATATGCTGTGCAGAAGGTTCAGTGGGTAAAATTTGTCAACTTGAGAATTGGGAATCTAGTGGTAATATTTCCTTTATGCATTTATTTTACACAAAATGGTAACTTTGATGTATATAGTAGCTTTGAAACAACCAGCATATATTTCAACTTCAATAAATATGTTAACTACAATTTACAGCCATTTATTTATGTAGGTGTGTCAGCCCAATAGAGGTATGAAATCCAAAATTTGACAAATTTGACTGTCCTTATCGTGTCCTACAAAACAATTTCTGTTTCAAAATAAGTAAATTCTTAGTCAATATATAGGAATATTTTCCGTCCCCAAAAAATGTCTGCCTCCTAGAGATGTTTGTATATAAAAGTTGAAAGTAAGCTTATATGGAGAAAACATATTTGATTAAAAAAAAAAATTAAATAAGGCATATTATATGATTTTGACTGTTAAAAGACTTACTGACCTAAATACTTCAATGATGTTGTAATTGGCTCAAATGTATTCTCTAATTTCCTATGGTATTTTTTTTTTTTTTTTTTTTTTTTTTTTTTTTTTTTTTGGTAAATTCTGTGAGCAGTAAATAAGTTTTAACTACTGAGAAAAAAATTATTAGTATTTTTTGCCATTAAACAACACTGTTTGAAAATTCACCATTCTATAGAGGAATTACATTATATAACAATTTATCTAAGTACATTAAAATGTTCAAAAAAAATTCAAGCCAGATCTTTTGACATATTCAGTAGGTTATTGTTATTACAGTATAGGTGAATTTATGCAGCAGACCAATTTTAAAATTGTACTGTTTTCGTAATTTCGTGGTCTGTAAATTGTGTATTGTTGTGTTTTATTATTACATTTATTGTGATAACTATATATATGGAATTGTATTATATATATACACAATTTTCCACAACAGATTTAGATATTTAAAATATAAATAACGTTTTTTCCATATATAGCTAAGAATTTCCTTTCAGGATTAAAACTGATTTAAACAGATGAAAGGGTGGTATGAAACATTTTACATGTCCATGATGAGTGGAATGACAAAAAGGAGAGGCCTGTTGTCGAGATGATTGATCTTGAATCAACCCCGTCATGAATGAGCCGCATCAAGTTTATTATATAGGCAGATCTTTCTGTATGGACATTTAGAAAATACTAAGCCACAAATGAGTTAGAATATTAAACACTATTATATTCTGGTATTAATTAATTCTCATTTTACTATGAAATTATCATTTTATTTTTCCCAAATTAAAACGTTTTACAAAAATTTTAAAAACAAAAGGCTTAAATAAATTTCATTAAGGTAAAACTGATATAAATTTAAATGCACATTTTTTAATAAATACAACATATCTTTATTTATTTACTGACATATAAAATAATTAAATACACAATACAGCCTGCAAGTGAAATATATACATTATGATTTCATTACAATAAATATATTATCTAAATAATATTATTCATTTAATTCCAGTTGGTATAATGAAAGAAATATCATCTCCAAATTGGCCCCATTCCGTTCTATGCGTCTGGAATATGTAAACCCAAACAGCAATAGCAACTGCCCAGACTGTAGCTCCGATACCAGACAGGACTACATCTGAACAAACAAGAAAAATATCCAAGAAAATTCAACAAGTGCAATATGTACAGATTATTAAAGTAGAGGCTGTTCTACCATACACTGCAAACGTCCAATAAATCATTTGTTAAGGCCCTACAGTAGTCTCCCTTACCCGAGAACAAAACAAATCCTGCTGGATAATAAGGAAATACGAGGTACTTCCAGAAAGTAAGTTTTGTTTCAATTTCTCTACGCTGCAGCGCTACGATTGTAGTTCCACACATGCGAGGTAGACTCTCTATATCAAGAAGAAACGTGTGCCATTTTTAGATCACTGTCAGCCACGTACGCTTTGTTGTGCTTGTTTACAATGTCGGTGTTGATTGAAAATCCTGCTGCTTGTGAAATCAGATCTGTGATTCGTTTTCTGAATGCTAGGAAAGTGAAACCAATTGAAATTTATCGGCAAATTTGCGAAGTTTACGGACAAAATGCGATGCGTGATTCAATGGTGAGAAGATGGGTCCGACAGTTCAATGAAGGACATAGTGAAGTGCACGATGAAGAACAAAGTGGGCATCCATCTTTGGTTACAGAAGAACTGGTTCACGCGATTGATGACAAGATCCAGGAAAACCACAAGTTTACAATTAGTGCTCTCGCTATGGAATTTCCCCAAATCTCACGATCACTAATTCATCAAATTGTTACCGAAAAACTGAAATTTCGTAAACTTTGCTCACGTTGGGTACCAAAGATTCTTACTGAGCAACACAAAACAAACCGGATGGGTAGTGCACTTCAGTTTTTCACCCGTTATGATGAAGGCGGCGAAGAATTTCTGACACAGATAGTCAGTCACAGGAGATGAAACTTGGGTTTCTTACGACACCCCTGAAAGTAAGCGGCAATCAATGGAATGGAGGCACACTTCATCCCCAGCAAAGGTTAAGCTGAAACAAATCTTGACACCTCGAAAAATGATGTGCACAGTGTTCTGGGACTGGAAAGACATCTTACTCATTGATTTTACTCATTGTCTTACCGCGTGGTCAAACAATCAAAGCAGTTGTTTATTGCGAGACACTTAGGAAATTGCGCCGCGCAATACAGAATAAGCGCCGAGGATTGCTGTCAAAAGGTGTTGTTTTTCTTCACGACAACTCACGACCACACACTGCAAATGTGACGAAAAACCTCCTACAGGGATTTGGCTGGAACGTGTTTGACCATCCTCCGTACAGCCCTGACCTAGCTCCTAGTGACTTTCATCTGTTCTTACATTTCAAGTCTTTCCTTGGCAGTCAACACTTCAACAATGACGAAGAGCTGAAAGAAAATGTTTCCAACTGGTTGAAGACACAGGCGGCAAACTTCTATGAAGAAGGTATACAAAAACTTGTGCCACGCTATGACAAATGCCTGCAAAATTTCGGCAGTTATGTGGATAAGTAGTTTAAGAGTTGTAGAATTTTGTGCAATATATAATTTTTCTTTATATGTACACAATTTAATATTATTACCAAATGGAACTTACTTTCTGGACGTATCTCATATAAATCAACAAACCATTTTTAGTGCATACAAATATATTTTCAATACATATATTACCATATTGCACACAGAGTAATAATTATTATGTTGACTACTACAACAGAAGGTATACTTAAATATTTCAAAAGCCATGAATCACAGTTTTGAAAAAAAGTTCTTTACTGCCAGAAAATTGTCCATTCTTCACCATAACATATACAATTTCATCTAAAGTATATTATGGAAACAGCCAAAATGCGATCAGTATAGATATTATTAACGTCCGGAATTTTTAACCACTCATTCTTCTTGGTCTGTCGTTGACCTTAATGAAATAAAAATAGCTGCACAATACAATACAATATGCCTTATGTAAGTGTGAATGTAAAGTGGAAACTATTAATCACAACCACGAACAAAGTCATTTCAACACATCAGTGTCAGCATTTTAACTTGCTGTCATCACATTTTTTTAAAAATTTGGATTTTTTTCAAGATAAGTAAACACAGCCATGGTTAAGTCCATATCAAATAATAAGATTCTAATGTAATTATGAAAAACATTCAATTCAATTTTTTTTTAACATACCAATTAGACTGATGGCAAAGGTAACAGAAAAAGCAAAATTGCAGTATTATCATTAACAAAATATTTAGTAGTACGATGGAATACTAAACGAAAAAAAAAATCATTACATTTATCACACCAAAAATGTGGTACTCAGAAAGATTAAAATTTTGCAAATTTTTAAAATCACCTATGGAAGTATTCTACAGTAACTACTATTAGCACAAATAAAAAACAAGCCACACTTTTCTCAAAAATAATATTTTATTATAACTTAAGTTGTGTTTCATAGTCCACGTTATTACCTTCAGTGAGTTTATAGTCTATTAAACTGAACTAAATGAATATTAGTGAATTTTGTGCACACATTCACTGAGGGTAGCTATACAGTTGATGAAATGTGTCTGATATGTAATAAAAATATTATTTATGAGAGAAGTGAAAAGTGTGTTTTTACCTATTGTAGTTATCTCATTATGTGTAATGATTGTATTGTTTACTATTAGTAGCTTACACTTTTTAATGGCTTTCTGCTCATCAAAGGGTGGTTTTCTAAAAGCATCTTTGAAGAACCATACTGCATTGACTAACCATACGAATGGTAAACATACAAATCCAGCTGAAAGAAACAAATACAATGTTGATTATACAAATATTGACCTTCTGGTATGTTAAGAATATATATTTTTTTAATTTTATAACTATTACTGTACTTTTTCATAAAGTGTACATAGCCCATTAGAGCAGGCAAGCTTTTCATGCAATTTAGATGACTTCCTTCAAATGGCAATTAATTAGTTCATGGACCTTATGGTCCATATTGAATATATTAAAACTAGTGTTAATTAACTATATAGATTACTGTGCTATTCCTTGAGATAAAACTGTTTGATATCTCATTACAGCGAAGACCTTTAAAAGCAAAACATATACACAAAACGTACAAAATGGACTACATTCCCATACACAAGACCTTAAAATTAGATATTAAATATAATTTCATCATGATAAATAGCAAACTAATTTATATAATTAATTAACATTAATCTTATAAGTAGATTCAAAATGGCTGACAAGGTCTGCAGACTCTTAAGAGACTCAATAAATTTCAAATTCAGATTTCAATCATGTATGGAAAAAATATATATCAGTCAATTCTAATTTAAGCTTCATAATATAGTGCACTGAAAATTGGATAAAATCGTAACTTATCGTTGAAATTTAATCGTCCACAGGTAAATATCACAACTGAAAAATACAGTGACCTACATAATAAATAAAAATATTTAAACGTAAGTTTGTTTGTTGACGTTTATAATAAAATATGTAGGGATAAAAATTTTATCAATATTGATAATTTCTGAACCAAAACATTATTTTATGCCGAATATTAATAATCCAAAATATGAAAGTACACAAACAATGGGACGTTAGAAAGAAATGAAGATAAAAGTAGCTAACATAACCTGAAAACGACTAGCCCTTGAAAGTAGGTAACATGTTTTTCATCATGGAAATGATTTTTTTTTTTTTCTGAAGGCATAAGGATCTAATGTAACATGGTTGTTGGGTAAAAAACCTAACTGACATAGTTGTAGGGTGAAAAACCAAAATGACACAGTTGTACATGTGTTAAAACTAACAGGATTTTTTACTAACCTTTTAATGAATGTTAGGATGGTAGTGACAAAGTTTTTACTACAAGAACTATCAAAATAATAACTGACATATTATAATGTGATAACATATAGGAGCAGTACCTCGGTATGTCATGGCATAGTAAATCTAGCATAATCCATGCAAAGCAATGATGTTACAACATAGTTCTGTTAAAAATGGCTTAAAACCATAAGTTATAATAAATTTAATCTTCTGGAATTAATATCTCTTAATAATAATAGAGTACATAATATAAGAAAAAAAACAGTAAAAATCATAACTTTATTAAAAGTACCAAAAATTTATAAATACCAGTTAAATTTAACTTTTGGTTATTTTTATTCCAAATCACTTTATTATATCCCCAATATTAATAATCCAAAATATAAAAATGTAGAAACAATAAGAAGTTTGAAAAATAGGGAAAATACAAAAGATAAACATAACCTTAAAATAAGTAGCATGCAAAAGTACTTTTGCAATAAGTAAAATTTTTCATTGCAAAAACAATTAGTGAAAAAAACAATGACTTAAGAACTTAACTAGCAGGGCTATTGGGTGGAAACCTAACTGACATGGTGTATATATATGTGTATATAGAGTAAAAGTTACTAACCTTGTAATGACAGGTTATTAGCATACTTAGTAGTCAGTTAATGGCTTAAAATCTAAACTTATCATAATAAAACTTAATTTTCGGTGGGTGAACAGGCCCAAGATTAAAATATATCTTAGTTCAGTGATAAAGTAAATAATAAAAGAAAAATACTGTTAAAATCACTACTTTATTATTAGGCCCAAAAGTGCAGAAATACCCAAATACCTAAAAAAATCCATACAATTAAACATGAAAGTGTTTTATAGTAGGCTAATAGTAAACTTACAAAGTACTTCTAAACAGTAAAGTGTTCTATTTACCTCTGAAGTACCACTGACATAAAGCGAGCTTTTTGTCATTCTTCATTTTTGATAAATCCATTTTAGCCTGTATTATTTTTTTGTTTAAAAGGGGTTTCAGTAAACTGTCAACAAAATACCAAACAACACTCAACAACTCAAGTTATTGTTATAAACTTAAAACTCAAAACAAAGGACAACGTCATAAACACTCACTCACCATCATAATAAAAATACATTGAATTAAAAACAATTCAAACCCAAAAGTTCAAAAACTACCCTGTGAATGCTATCACTGCTACTATCTATACTGTTCTTGACAATGTTCAACTAACCTGCTCTCTACTCACTGTTGTGAATCACTGTTGTTCTACTATAACGAAATTTTGCGCGCAAAGCGAAAAGAAAAGATTTAAGTGAGATGAAAGTTAATCTGTTAGTTATTTATTGTTAATAAGATATTACTGTTTACTTTAATATAACTAACAATTTAGACTTATTGGTTTTATTTTGTATGAATTAAATAAATCTTTTAATTAAATTAAATAAATGAAATCATATTATTCCTTTTATTAATTGATTACAGTTTTTACGCTTAACTTTTTTAATTATGTTTTTTAATTATTCATATTCTTTAATTTATGAATTTGGTATGTATGTCATTCTATGCAGGGTATTTTTTAAAATTTATATTTATTAAATTTTGTATTTATTGCTGCTTCACATACATTACTGTTATTACATCTTCGAGTTTTTTCATATTGCTCGATTATATTATTTTATTGACTCATATTTTAATTACAATAACAATATTTATTTTTAACAAAAATTTTTATTTGCCGATACATAACTAGCACAATAAAAAATATAAATTGTGAGCAGTGAGGATATTAAGCAGATGACAACTCGCAGCTTATCTGTTGATTGTTCTCTTAACTGTGAATAAAATCACTGCTACTTTTCACTGGTAACGGGAAAACGCTCCTAAGCCCAGCAACAAAAACATTTTCACAAGTGATTAGCAATAGTGACTACAGATTATAATAGTGACTACTATGACTATAGTACAAGTAACCATAGTAATGCCATACTGTAAAAGTACTAACCATAGATACAAGAAATTTCATATGTACTGTCAGTTATTTAATATAGTTTATAATAATTATCTCTGGTATGTACTAAACAGGTTATAGAACTATACATAGCTATACTAAATATGAAATTCTAGCTGATACTAAATACTTATTCAGTGTAACCCTTTATTCATTTATCTACGCTACTGACCAATGAGAGTCAATACTGGATAATTACCCCATGGTAATTTTCCGTAATAAAGATAATAATAAAATATAATGCTTATTTTATATACTTATATCATGAATAGCACTAAAATAAGTATAAATTTTTAAAACCACTAAATAATGTGTGTTACACATAATTTTAAAAACGAAGGATACATGTATCTAGCTCATGACGTGGGGCAAGACGAAGTGTGTGATCTCTCAAGGCTGCAATAAGTACAACAGATTTGGACGACTAGGTATAAACGAAAGGGGAAAAGTCACGGCTCTAAGCTAGCGTAAGCTACTGGGTCAAATTTGTTAAGCTGAAAATAAATTAACTGCATATGAGCCTAGAATTGACAGAATGGAAATGTACCATTAAACACAAAAATATCGTCTGCTGATATTGTAAGTGGTGAACATAGATGTTTACAATATTGAAGGAAATAAGTAATACAGTAGACTCAACCATGAACTGGTTGAACTCAACATAACGTTAGGTGTACATTTGAGTAACGCAGTAGCTGACCAATGTTTTAGGTATTTCGACCACAGAGCCCCAATAACAATATAAATACAATGACTGAGGCTAGTTTTATAATGACATTTCCTTGGTAAAAGTTATTTTATAATATCTTTGATGATTTTTTTTTTTTAACATTTCTATAATGATATATAACTCTTAAAAAATACAAAAAGTTAACATTTTTAAATAATAAAAGACTAGTTGAACTAACCTGTAATGACCAGGGGAATATAATAGAGTTTTATTTTACACATAAAAATACTTTAACTTTATTTTTTGAGTATGCAGTACACACACACACACACACACACACACACACACACACACACACACACACACACACACACACACACACACACACACACACACACACACCATATATTGCTAACTTTGAGTATAACCTTCACTTTATAAAAATCAAAATGTAAATAAATCCAACTGTGAAAACACAGCACTACTTATGAGATTTAATTGAACATAGTCTCAAAATACAGTAGACAATAACTTTTTACTTTTTTAGTAAGGAGTATTTTTTTATTGTTTAAGCAACCACCATAGCAAGATTTTTTGTAAAAAAAATATATATAATAATTTGAACTTATCTTTGTTGTTAGTATTTTTGTGGGGAATTATATCCCTTAACTTTACTTCATAAAAGTTAGAATGTAATTAAATCCAATTGTCAAAATAACAGCACTACCTATTGGATTTAATTAAAACCACAATTATAAAAAGGGACTGAGAAATTCTTAAGCATATAAAACCAAGGAGTCATTACCTCTTTCAATAAACACATAAACAGAAGATACTTATAATATAAAAAAACTTATTCCAGATAAAATTTAGTCATACCACTGGTGTTTTTATTTATTAGACTGATGGAATAGGATCCAAAAATATCTTAAGAAAGAAACAAACTCAGTTCAAACATTCAAATTTTTTGGAAGCCTTTATATATTTATGGCACTGAATAGTTCCAGAGAAAAATAAAAGTACAACTACAAAGTTTATCCTTAACAAATTAATAAGACTTTTGGTGAAATAAAAGTCAATATAAGTATACATAAGTATATATTCTTTTATTACTTACAAGTTACATGTCTCTTATTTATTGTGCAGTGGGAAAATATTTAAAAAAATAATCAATGAATTTCTAGGTAACAAAATTTACTATACTATACTAATAAATAAATTGATGATATAACAAATAATATTTCTATTATATTATTTTTTATTATAAATTTTTTTAAATATATTTAAATAAAAATGTTAATAAATTTTATATTATTTGAAATGACAGATATAATAATAACAATAAATCATGAATAAGAATTCATTTTTAATTTTGGTTTGTTATGGAATTCCATTAACTTTTAAAACAAACACAAATAATTTCTTATCTGCCTACTTATTTTTTTTTTTTTTTTTAGAAATACAATATTAATTAAACTTAAAGGCTTTGTGTATCATTGCAGTATTTGTGCAAGTATAACAGACAAAAATTGTATTAAGTATTGTGCCAAAACAGAAAAAAATTCTAAAGTTTTAAATTCTGACACATATATTATGTAAATAGAAATAATTGATTTCCTCAATATATTTATGCTACAGACTATTCTAATAAAAACATTATAATTCATTTGCATATTATTAATTTTTTATCTTATTGTAAATTTATTGGTAACTTCTTAAACATTGCACAATTTTGTAAGCTAAGGTAATGTGGATTATTAAACAAACAAACAATAAGAATGTTGCCTAATTAATGTTTTAAGTGTTCAAGTCGTTTTTAATTGTGTCCGTATAATCTAGACTAGGACACAGAAAATGCTTTACGTTCCTTGGCATCACCATGCCTTCTTGTTTATTTGCCCAATATTTCATATATTCAGTAACAGCTTTTATCTGATTTTCTGAAATAACTGGCCCAATACCAGGCACATTTTCCCAATACTGATCTTCATCGAGGACAGTAAAACTTTTTGATTCTAAATATACTGGTTTTACTTCTTCAACAGTTTCCAATCTTTCTCCTAATTTAGTAAAAGTACCCATGTACTGTATGCTTGGTAAAGATGAAACTTCCTTTTCAAAATCATGTTGGGTTTGCTCTTCATTACTTGCAATATTGCTAGTCCCACTGTCAAATTTTCCAACAGTTTCTTTTCATTATTTTTGCCTTCAGAAAGCTCAGTTTCATTACATGGTTTAAGATCTATGAACAATGCATAAGAATAAATCTTAGTCTCATATTGTAAATATCTAAATCCTACTGAAGCTTTAAAAGAATGGTCACACAACATTTAAATTTCCTTTACAGGCTTACATGAGAAATGAATTAAACAAGCAGTTAGATATTATAAATCACATATACTAAAAAGAAGTCATTTAAGCAAAAAAACGACAAACTTACATTCTTATGTACAGGTCATTCAGGTGACACATAATAAAAATGTACAATTTAAATTAAACACCATTCATTCCTGTTACAAAGTTAGCAAATATCTAAATCGTACTGAAGCCTCAGAAGAATGGTCACAAAACATTTAAATTTCCTTTACAGACTTACATGAGAAATGAATTAAACAAGTAGTTAGATATTATAAATCACATATATCTAAAAAGAAGTCATTTAAGCAAATAAACGACAAACTTACATTCTTATGACAGGTCATTCAGGTGACACATAATAAAAATGTACAATTTAAATTAAACACCATTCATTCCTGTTACAAAGTTAGCAAATATCTAAATCGTACTGAAGCCTCAGAAGAATGGTCACAAAACATTTAAATTTCCTTTACAGACTTACATGAGAAATGAATTAAACAAGCAGTTAGATATTATAAATCACATATATCTAAAAAGAAGTCATTTAAGCAAATAAACGACAAACTTACATTCTTATGTACAGGTCATTCAGGTGACACATAATAAAAATGTACAATTTAAATTAAACACCATTCATTCCTGTTACAAAGTTGGTATTGTAATTTCCTCACTTGCCATGTCTTCTTACTCTAAAACAAATTTTTCTGAACTCTATTGTTTCCAATTCTGCACTTAAGCAAAAATTGAACTAAGACCAGGATATTAAAACTATTAATCAATATGGGTATTATAAGTTCTAAAAAAATTAAATAATATAAATTAAAAAAAACAAACTTAACAACAGATTGGATTGAGGCTGGCATAAGACACTGTGCTTTTGGCATCAGCTGAGATGCTGATTTGTGTTACTAACTACCAAACATATGTTATAAATCTGTAAATGATAATTAGATGTAAAAACAAAAGTTTCTTGGCCATCTAAATTCACATAACAGTGAATCAGATTAACTATGTGTAATTTAATTACTACGAGTGAATTAGATGATCAACACTTATGACTGAGGTTATGTGATTTGCCAATTAGCAACTCCTCACTTTTTCCTTTAAGAGTACATGAAATTTGATGTCAGCACAAACTCTAAATAAATCTAATCAAATAACTTATATAAATAATGCGAATATAACTAATGTTTACCATTAACTCCTTCAGTATGTGTAGAATCAAAAGATGGTAAAAATTCAGTGGTTTCATCTGAATGTATGCGCTACATTATCAGCTTCTTTAATTTCATCATCATTATCACTTGAAATCTGGGTTTCAATTAGTTTGTCTTCTTCTGCACTGACTTCCTTAAACAAAAATGCAATTTTAATATTCTTTAGTGTTAATTGGCACATACTTTAATGTTTGACAGACCTGCAGGGGGTGCAGAATAGCTGCATCTATTGAGAGGATGTAGACATCCCTTGCGGTACCTGTAACACATATGTACACTTACAACAACACTACACTTACAACTTTAACACTTTACACTCACACTTATATTTAGGGAGGCGATAATAGCCTCAATGTGCTTTTCGCCTTAAAATAATAATAATAAAAAAAAAAAAAATAAAGTTTGACAGAGAAATTTCAAAGGATGTTAATGTCCAAGAACTTTTAACAATGATCTGATGAGGCATTGCTAGAGTAACAATATAAGCTTTCATAAACATTTTGTTAAATATTATGCTAACATTTTTATACTAACCATTTTTGAATTAATATAATCTTTACAAAAATTACTGAATACTGAAATGTTTTATTATTTTCAAATTAAAATTTTAACATGTTAACTAAAATTTCTTATTGGGAGGCTATTTCTTTTCTTAATTTACCATATAAAGCAACAGAATCTATTTGAAATGTTTTGATACTTCCACCATTCACTGAATTTAATTCATTGCCTTGTGTATCAGATAATAACAGTAACCACGGTATGAAGAAGAAGAGGAAAGTAAGACACAAAATGTATGTCATAAAAATCTAATCTTCTTTTACGTAACTGCAAAGGATTATTCACTATACTAATAAGAATGACCTTATCCACCAAAACTAAAAAAAGATTATTTTTATAAGTTCCTAAAAGAAGTGATGTATATTATTTAGTACAAGAAATCAAGCATTAATTTGTATAAGTAAATAAATTGATTGATATTATTTATTTCAAAAAGTCAAGCATTAATTGGTATGAGTAAATAAATTGATTTATATTATTTAGTACAAGAAATCAAGCATTAATTTGTATAAGTAAATAAATTGGTTAATATTATTTATTTCAAAAAGTCAAACATTAATTGGTATGAGTAAATAAATTGATTTATATTATTTAGTACAAGAAATCAAGCATTAATTTGTATAAGTAAATAAATTGGTTGATATTATTTAGTTCAAAAAGTCAAGCATTAATTGGTATGAGTAAATAAATTGATTTATATTATTTAGTACAAGAAGTTAAGCATTAATTTGTATAAGTAAATAAATTGATTGATATTATTTATTTCAAAAGTCAAGCATTAATTGGTATGAGTAAATAAATTGATTTATATTATTTAGTACAAGAAATCAAGCATTAATTTGTATAAGTAAATAAATTGATTGATATTATTTATTTCAAAAAGTCAAACATTAATTGGTATGAGTAAATAAATTGATTTATATTATTTAGTACAAGAAATCAAGCATTAATTTGTAGAAGTAAATAAATTGGTTGATATTATTTAGTTCAAAAAGTCAAGCATTAATTGGTATGAGTAAATAAATTGATTTATATTATTTAGTACAAGAAGTCAAGCATTAATTTGTATGAAGAAATAAACCCATATGTATGTTTAGTATAAACGTTAAGCATTATTTGTATAAGTGGCCTAAATAAAGTATTGTATATTAATTAGTACAAAAGTCAAGCATTAGTTTACAAAAGTAAATGAAGTGATGCATATTATTTAGTACAACAAATAATGAATTAATTCGTATAAATAAATAAATCAATGTATACTATTATTTAGAATAAGAAGTCAAGCACTAATTTCTTTCCTTCAACATTATACTTACAGCATTGGTAACAGGAGTCTCTAAAGTATCTAATATGTCCTGTTTATTCTCTGGATCTGGAGTTTGTGATTTATCTGGAATTTTAATTTCATGCAAAGGCTGAGATATGCCATTTTTTGTACAAGGTTTTCTAACAATAGTTTGGATTGTGTCTGGAGGTCTAGATATATTATCAACAGCTAAAAGTCCATCTTCAGATGTTGCACCTTCATGCTCAGGTCTAGGTGAAGTTTCATGTGGGACTGACTCTTCTGATGGTTCAATATCAGGCCAAACCATTAAACCAGCATGGGAATCAAAACCTGATTCTGTTCTTGCTACGTCACCTTAGGAACAATAACAGTAACATGATTTTTATAATAAGTCCTTTATTACACCCATTTGTAATCTATATATCTCAATATATTAATACAAAAGCTGTATTCACACTTTCTATACAGCATACATATTATAATTACACCCATGTGTAGTCTATATATGTCAATATATTAATACAAAAGCTGTATTCACACTTTCTATACAGCATACATATTATAATAATAAAGTGTCCTAATGTCTTTTTTCATCGGCTGAAAAGATATTGAAACTGTATAAGTTTTGAATTTGTAATTCTGTAAGACTAAAATTTACTAAAAGTGTACCACACTTAACCAGTAAATGTTTAATTATTTCATGTGTTTGAATACTGCCTTTAGTGTAGGTAGTTTGTTTTATTGTGGCATTTGATGTTGAGGGATAAAAGTTTTCTGCTTACTACAAAACAAGGTGGCTGGATAAGAAAAATGTTCAGTCATTTTTAAACTATTTTGTAGTCAAACACTTTCCTCGTGTCTTATCCTACAGACCCCCCCCACCACTATGCTTCTCCTTCAATTAATTACAACCTTTTCTTTTTTCAATTACAATGCTTTTAAAAATCATGAAATGAAAACTAGGCACCATAACATGCATGTTTTCTTAAAAAATAATGAATAATAAATACAACTTTTAGGCCATAAAACAGTAAAAAGAAGTTACACACACACACACACACACACACACACACACACACACACACACACACACACACACACACACACACACACACACACACACACACACACACACACACACACACACACACACACACACACACAATATTACTTGTATTGGTTCTCTGAAACATAAAATCCTACCTTTAATATCCTCAAATGGTCTTTTATGTTGCGATAATTTCTTAAATGAACCATTTGAATCTACATCAGTGATTTCAGAAGGTATTTGTTCTTTGATTGTAACAGTACCACAGTTTAATCTTGCCAGGTATGTGTATAGAGAATTAAATGTTTCAACTGGAATCATTGCAGATCCTCCTTCAGGCTCTTCTGTCAGGATTTCACAAATCAAGATCATTGTTGAACTTAAAATCTGCAATAGCCATAGTAATTTATTAGTGAAAATAAATCATACTTAGTTCAACTTTGGAACTAATTACATACCGTTATGTTAAATTCTAGACACTTATTCGGCCGACCATATAATTGTAGCCAATTTTTTGAATAATAATTCCAAATTTTGAATTTTTTAATGCTTACATGAATTGTAACTTTAACTCTATTTTTATTCATGAAAATTTTGCCAACATGACTTCAAATTATGTTTACTTATTAAAAAAAATGGTACAATAAAAATCAAAACTGTACTTACAGAATATTATTTATGTAGGACTACATTAACTAGATTAGTATTACTTAACGAATATTTACAATTATTCTGCAAGAGGAGCATTCAAAATAAAAATGTAGTTTTGTGTGGCAATGGTGTTTCACTTATTATTATTATGACTTTACTTACAGTATTAACACACAATAATTAAAAAATACAAAAAAAGCCTATATACATATTCCTAAAATCACATTAACTTTGGCCTATTAATTACATAAAAAAAGAAACTCTTAACAATTGCTGACAAGGTGGTGCATCATCGTATTATATGCATAAGTTATGTTGGCTGCACTGACTAAGATATAAGAAATAAGTTATTAATTAAAATGAGTTTTTCTTACAGGACACAGATAACCCGCAGCAATAGCCAAAAAGTTGAGCCACGTAATGTCATTAGTAAAATGCCCTAGTTTCAACATATTGTTTAGTGCTTCTTCCTTCAGGCACACTCCAAGCCACTTTTCATGCAAAACTTGCCTTTTTACAGTAACATTTCCTCCTAGCTAAACAACACACAAATATAATAATTTATTATAGTTTTACAGATGGATAAAAAGATATATAGATTTAAACAAATATAAAGACATAAAACATTAAAATAAAGTTAAAGAAAATATACAATCTAAACTTTGTATAATGCATTTAATTTCTACCCTTATATTTACAAAAACCTACTTTTGTATAAATTGCATTGTTACTTACAACACAGACAAATTTATAACACTTATTTACAACACAGACAAAGGGGCCACTTATTGAATAACAGGATTTGGTTTAATACTTAGACATCTACTTAATACGAACCCCATAAACGTTTATACGTTCAGTGTGATCTATTACTATGAATGAATGATGAATATTTACAAATATTAAAATCACTTTTTTTGGTAAATCCATAATATAAAAAAAATATAATTTAACAGAAATACACACACATTTCTTTTGTGGTTTAGTTAGAACACATAGACACACACACACACACAGCAGTCGTGATATTCAGTCTACTTACCAAGCCTCTATCTAGGATGCAAAATTTACACACACACACAAGACACAAATTACACATTGAGACACACACACACACACACACACACACCAGATGATGTTATGTCTGGAAGATGCTATTAGAGTGTTTAGAAGAAAAGTCATGAATCAAACACAAAGTGTTCTCAGTGAAAAGTTTTTATACGCTGAAAAGACACAGCGCCATCCATAAATTCGTGTAAATTGTTTCACTGAAGATGGAGAATAAGAAATGGATGTGAATGAAGACTTCTAATATGCATATTGGTTTGAAAGAATGGTGCTACCTTTCAGATTAAACTAAAAGACCATGTGAGCCTATGCAAGTTAAATTATTATTATTATTATTTTTAATTATAAGTATACTTTTAGTAGCCTAAATTAATTGTGTTCACTCAATTAATACATTCTTTAGTTTTGATCTAGGTACATTAAAAGTTTTAAACTATCAATATTACTTTGTACTATTTGAAATAATAATTGTAAATAAAAAAGAATTGGTTTAAAATATCTGTTTTCAACATAAAAGTATACAAAATATGTAAACACATAATCTTATATTCAATAAATATAAATATAATTTTTATCACTTCATTTTTGTATATTTGGTGGTTACTCTCTGAGTGCCAGTCAATTAATGCCTCGTATCAAAAGTTAAGAATGTTAAAAATATGGTAAGTGAAACTTACCTGCTTGTGCAAAACTTTAAGGAAACCTGGTGACAGACCTGAAGGTGTATCAACTGGTGGATACTCGATCCTTTCTTTTACTGGAGGAGGTAAATTTTCTGCTTTAGCTCTGAAGTAAGCTGCAGACCAAAAGAGAAGATCATATGGTTGGGTGCGAATAGCAGCTTTTGCGTATTGCTTCAATATGAATGGCAGGTTTGGGGGGATGTTTATTTGTTGAGAGCAATACATCTGCTCTACCAGATCTGGCATGATACTGTACCTTCTGCAAAAATAAAAGGTAATGAAAAATTAAGTAACAGAAGAGCTTAAGAAAATTTGTATAGTTTTACATGGTTTTCATAAATTCCATTAAATATTTAAATTGTAATTGTTACAACCCCTCTATTTTAACAAAATATAGTTGGTTTTGATAATAATAATAATATTTCTATAATGAATATATTGTTTTTTTTTATTGTTAGCTTAGTTCACTTTGAATATAGTCCTAGTTATTAGTTCACTTTTCTGCTTTCATTGTCTTTTTTTGACAAATTTGATAAGTAGAGTAACTCCATTTTCAAAGAACTATCCATGGTCCCAATGACATATAAAATACCACACCTCCTACTTTTCTACTATGCTCGACCCCTTTTTTTTATTAATCTACATCTTAAATTAAACTGTTCAATTGTATTATTTACTGAAAAAACATAAAGTGAAAGTTTTTTGTTAAGTTTCAAGAAGGTATGATACAAAAATGTTCTATAATTAGAACTTTTATACCTCCTTTTCACATCTTTAGGAACTAAATTTTGTAAAATGTTCAATTGACACATTTCAAAAATGTAATTTTTATTTGTAAAAAAATGTTTTCTATCATAATTTATTGTTGATCAGTATGGTGATTTTTTACAAAATCCCGTTAATACTCAGTCATAAAGTATTGCATTGCCTAACAATTATTTGGACAGAGAATAAGCTATGTGTATTTGCCAAAAAGTATTTTAAGGAGTATACTTAACAAGTTGAAAAATCTAAGTATATACATAAAGAAGTGCTATAAAGAAGTTAATGAGAAAATTAGAGATATGGCTGATTAACTAAAAGTATCATGGTATTTAAAACTTTTGGATTAATATAAAAATTTTTTTTTTTTTTTTTAGGGGATGCATTTAGGGAAATGCTGAAACACATGTTTCATTATTTGTGTTTCAGAGAATGTGTCTAGAATGTAAATACAAAAAAATTTTTTTCCAAAGTAAAATTTTATATCCACTTTTTACATTTTCTACCTCCTTTTAATATCTTTATGGGATGAATTTTGGAAAATGATGAAAATATTTTTCATTATTTGTGTTTTAGAGTAATTATACAAGTTTAGTAAGATTCAACCAAAAACAAATTTTCTTCCAATAAAAACTGTTTTATCCTCTTTTAACCCCCTTTCAGGGCTTGAATTTTGGAAAACTGTTTCTTAGTGTGCACCTACATGGTGGTATTAAGTTACCCTGGAAATTTCAAGTATCTATCTATTATAATTTTGACTTTGATTGATCAGTCAGAACATTGATTTTTTTTTACCTAATTTATTTTTATTGTTAACAAAATTTTCTCATTTGCAATTAAATACCATTATTTTATTACATTTATATAGATTTTAGCTATTTTGAAACTTATTGTCAAGTACACTATACACCTAACTGACCTAACCAACTTACTTATAACTGAAGGAGAAAGAAAGTCCTTTGTTCTCTTAGTTTTAGGCTATAATCTGTGAAAAAATCTACCCAAACTGAAAATTTAATTTTTGATTTGTTTACATTTTGTTACTATGGCAACAAATGACTTCAGTTTAGTCCATAGATAAACCAAAAGAGTTTTAGATAGTATGATGATGATTTTACTTCTATTCATCATTGATTATTCATGGTAGCTTATCTAAGCTCAATTCAAAATCAACTGATTATAGAATATATAATTCATGTTAACAGTAAAATTAAACCAGGGTTTGACACTGTAAGTGTTGGATGTACAATGATACATAATCGTATTATTTTGCAACATAATGTCAGATATCTATATTACACAGCTTCCGTTTATCAATGTTCTATTTGGAATCAGCAGATTAAAAAAAAAATATACATTAAAAACACGAAATTTTCGTCTTGATCACTGAAACGTCAGGAAAACAGATAATAAAACATTGTTCAAGATAATAGAATTTCAGAAATATCAAGATGAATAACCTTTGTGAAAAATGTCTTGTTATAGTCCAGCCATTTAGTAAATGACCTACGCGAGAATTTCTAGCACATACCTACCAGTCCGAGTTTACAAACTAGTTAGCGATATTGAAGGAAAAGGAGAGAACTGTGGTGAGAGAGGGACTCGACCTCTCACTAGCATATTTTCCCCTCTATCCCACTGGTGCTCTTAGCAGGCAGTTTTCTAAGCGGCTGACCTAGTCCAACCACATAGTAAACGGCCTGCGCGAGAATTTTTTGCGCTTGTAAGGAAATTCCTCTCCAGCTACCTCCAAACAGATCAGTGAAACAGACATCTGCCAATCTGAGTCTACAAACGGTTTACTGTTAATTTTATCAGCTGGGAAATGATACTACTTAGCGATAGTAAACGACAGAAGGAGGGAGCTGTTTTTAAAGAGCCCTCTCATTCGCACATTTTTCTCTCTGTTTCACTGGTGTTCTTAGCAGGCCGTTTTCTAAGCGGCTGACCTAAAGTGCTGTTTACTTGTGTCTGTCAATCATTTCTCGAGCGTCATTTGATTGATGTGATACGAAACCTATACCAATACTGCAGGTTTTCTTTCTATACCAGGATAATGTCGTAAGGCCGATTATAATCCCAAAGAAAGTTCGATAAAGAGTTGTTTTGGAAGAATCAAAACGTTCCTACTGATATCTGGTATCCTACTATCCTAAAGTTACTCCGTATGCTTGAACTTTTGGCTGGCAGCTAGTCAGCTGATCTACTTTAAATTATTGTGTTATATTACAAGTATTTTTGTCTATGATAGTTTAGTTTATCTCTGGTTTGAAGTTAGTATACTATCAAAGTGTTTCTGTGTGAACTATTTTTTCAACAGATTTTTATATTTATTTCCCATGGTAGGTTATGATCGGTTCTTTGAAAAAGCAGGGGTAGTTTTTATTACTAAACATTTTTAAAATTTTTTCCCGCAGATCCGTTTTTTTAGTTTTCAAAGAGCTTGCAGTTGTTAAAATAATTTTACTTATAGTATAATAAAAATAAAGTACATATTATGTTCAGCAAAAGTATAACTAACCTTATCGGTGATGCTACCGGTAAAAACTTTAAAGTGCTTAGAACAATTTTTTAAGAAATTCATTAACAGGTCCAATAAAAAGTTTTGGCCTTAGTAGATCTGCATCTACAATGAGATCTGCTGTTCTTCAAGATTTTGACAAACCTTTGGAAGTGCAGGAAGTGAAAGAAAAGAAGCTGAAGAAGGGTGAGGTAACTATTCATTAAAATGTAATATAAGTTAGAATATGGTAATTATGTATGTAGCTGATATTTTCAACATTTTTTTTTCATAACCAATTTACAGACACATGTCTGATCAAGATTACTTTTGGTGAGTATGCAGAGTATCTTGTTTTCGATTTTTTCATAATTTTTTTGTCAGAATGCTGTATTACATGTCAAATAATAATAATACAAAATAAAAAAGTGCGGAAACTATGGGAAGTTTGGAAAAAATGAAAAATAAAATTTGCCCACAAACTCAAAATCGCTACTGAACAAAAGAAGGTAATTAATGGTATTTCTGACTTTTAGGGACTTATAAAAGTCATGACTAACAATTTTTGTTGCTTGTATTATGTGTTATATCATTTACTTGAGAGATATTAAGGCATGGAAGAGTAAATTTATTATGTTAAATGTACAATAAATTATGATTTTTAGCCATTTATTACTAACCTGGTTAATATGCAGTGTAGATTGTCTTTGATTTTTAGGTAATTTTTTTGCTGAAACACATTATTACAAGCCCACAAGCAATAATCCAAAATATAAAATTACGGAAAGCAGAGGAAGTATGATAAAAATTTGAAAATAAAAGTAACCCACGTAATCTCAAAATTGCTACCACATGAAAGTAGGTAACATGTTTTTAATCGCTAAAATGATAGAAAAACCTTTATTAAAAGGTTAGGTTAGGTGTCTAAACCAAACTGACACTGTTGTTGGGTGGTGAACCTAACACAAAAAATAGAAAAATCACAAAGTTGCACCAATAACAGACTCCATTTTAACAATGTTTTCATTACAAGAATGAACAAGTGAGAAAAGCAATAAACTTTTAATTTTTAGTAATGATTGTCAGAATGTGTAATGATCACAAGCAGTTAGTAGATCTACATGTAGTTAATAACAATGTGCATGACCCATAAATTTGTGTATGAAATTTAATATGTTTAATGCAATGTAAAGAGCAATGACATCATAATATAGTTTCATAAATGACCTAAAATTATAAATAATATTAAAAAAAAAAAAATATTTTCTGCAGGTGAAAGTATGTTAATTAGATAATATGATAAAAAATAAAACAAAAAGTATTCAAAAATCACTATTTGAAAAAAAAAAGCTACACTGCATAAATACCCTAACCTGTATTTCTAACTTATATTGTGTTGTCATTGATGTTTATTTTGTATGAATTTATTTCAATGTTCACTTTACATGGATTTATCTATATTTTTACTTCATATGATAAATTCATCTCATTATATTAATATGCAGTTTAAACATTATTGAAAAAAATGGCTGCCAAAATGAATTACTTACAAAGGTTACTGTTTTATAAGGAATACTAGTTATACATATAACAACTGAGGTAAACACTCAACAGCCGAGTAAAGTTAGGTATGAAGTTCTTTTTATTATTATTATTAATAACACGCATTTCATGAAACATAAAACAGTTGAGATTTTAAAAAAATGGATAAAAAATTATTTTATGACTATTTTACATTTAGAATAAACTACAGTATGAAAAAAGTAATAAAAATTACAATTGAAAGTTGTTTACAGTACTGTTCAAATTCGTTTTTTTTACGGTTTTTGGCGAAAAGCACATTGCCGTACTGTACAAAATTTTAATATGTTTTAAATTTCAGGAACAAAGTAAAATTAAATGTATTTAAGAATATTGTGCTGTTTTATTTACATGCATTAATTACAAAGTAATGTTTTGAAAAACATAATTTTTCATGTGATTTTCACAAAAAAATATTTTTACTGACTTTTCTCATTCGGTATGACAAGGATGACATGAAGTTTTGAACAACATTGTTACTGGTGATGAGAGTTGGATTTCACTTAAAACTCCAGAAGCAAAGCGCCAGTCAATAAAATAGCATCATCCTGATCCCCATCAGAACCAAAAAAAGACAAATTTGAGCGCCAAGAAGATTATAGCTGCAGTGTTTTGGGATCAAAAGTGTGTCTTACTCATCGACTACATGCCTAGAGGAGACATCATAAATAAATGTAGCAGCCTATTGTCACATCCTTTACCGACTCTGTTGACTCAGTTAAATCAAATAACATGGATTTTTGTCGAGCCACATTGTACTTCTTCATGATAACACATGTCTTTATGCTGTTGACAACAAAATTCCTTCATTTGGATCCAGTTTAAGTGGGGAGTTTTTGAACATCTAATGTATTGCCCAGACATGTCCCAAAGTTTGAATGATTTTTTTTTTGGAAACCATATGGAAGTGACAATAAACTGAAAGATAGCGTTAATAAGTGGTTCAACATCTTGGCTGCAACTGATTATTCAGAAGGCAGGTGAAATGCCGCTACAGATGTTTAAATTTGAATGGCAACACTGTAGAAAAATAGCTAAGGTATCAAATCTTAGTAAAGTAAATGTTATGTAATGTAATTGTTTTTCATTACTTTAATAAAAAGAGTCTAGAGAAAAAAAGCCTTTACGATCCTCATGTATATGTTTATATATAACTTTGTGTTTCTATTTTGTAGGTTAGAATAAAAGTACACTATTGTTCTGTCAATTCATCAGATTTACAAATGGTTCAAGGTGTAGGAAGAATAAAACCCACACTTCCATTTGTACCAGGATATGAAGTTGCTGGTGAAGTGATAGAAGAACGTGTTCAAGAAGATTTTGAACATCCAATTTCAGTTGGAGATAAAGTTGTTGCCTTGTGCAAAGAACATTTTGGAGGCTTTAGTACACATTGTATAGCTAATGAAAATGTAAGTCATAAATTTTGTAGAAAAAAATCATGTTTATTAAGAAATCTATTTAATGATTACTGAGTTATATTGTTTTGGATTTGAGAAAATGTAGTTGCATTGGATTTTATTAAAAGTGTTTTTAATTAATACTAATTGAACAAAGTATAACATTGAAATTTTTATGCACTTCCACAAGGTTTCCACAAGGTCGCTCAGTATACAGTGTTCTCCTTAACTGCATAAAATAAAATTGTACTATATCTATTACAAAACATATTTACCATAGTCTTGTGTGTTAAAATTATCTGTTTGGCTTTTAATTTGACTGGAGATGTTGTATGCTGTTATTAGGTCGTTGACTGCCATTTTGATTCAAGTTATATGACAGTCCAATAATCTTGTGAGTTAAAATTATCAGTTTGGTTTTTAATTTAACTGAAGATGTATGCTGCCATTAGGTTATTCACTACCACTTTGATTCTGTATTCATATGAGAGCCCACTGTGGTTCAATAGTTGATCCCTTTCTTTATAACAGGATTATAATAACAAGTTTATATATGCATTTAATTAAATTTAAGAGTAAATGTAACTTAATGTTACAGGATGTGTGGCGAGTTTCATCAGCAGAGCTAAAGAAAACTACTGTGTTAGCGGATAATTATGGTTTAGCTTTGTTAGGACTGTTTAGAAGGGGGAAAATAAAGGAAAAAACTACTGTCCTTATTACAGCTGGGGTTGGGGGTTGTGGCCTGGCTGCTGTTGATATAGCTGCAAATGTTTACAAGGCTAAGGTATGTTAACGACATTCAAGTTTTTTTATATTTAATTTATTATGGTTTCACTCAAAGCAGTTTTAAAATCTTGCATGATTTTGACTTCCAAAGAATTTGTTAAACTGACTTTGGATGCTAATAAGTGCAGCTTACTCTTGAGCTATAACCTTTCAGTACTTAATTTCCAAAATTATTTTGCGATATGGAGTGCCTCAGCACTCTAGCCTATCAGAATGACTTGTTCAAATAATGATACATAAGATAATTATAAATTATTATAACCGTATCATCATAGTTAAGTCTTGGTTTTCACATGTATAAATTTAACTTCAGGTGAAGGCCAAGCGAATTTTTTTGGGAATTTAATCCTGCTGAAATGCATATGTGGCAAAAATTTACACAGCAGAATTTTTTTAAGATCCATGTGATCATGGCTTTTGAAAATATGATACAGTTATTCTTCACTTTAATGGACTTTGGTATAATGGACTATATTCAACTACAAAACTGTACATTTAATATTTAGTGTGGTTCATATGTACACTTAAATAATGGATGTATTATAAAGCCAGCGTTTATTCATCCATCTTAGCAGTAATTATACAATGTGAAGACAAGCGGAGTCAAGAATTATAGTATATCCTGGTGAATCAAGAATTGATTGAACACTAACTGATTGTATACTAGTGGTGTGTAAATTGAGATTAAAAATATTGTGACACCGAATGCCAAAATTCTTGAAACATTTTTATTATCGAGTTCATTCAATTACGGAATTGGAATAAAACCATGTGAACATATTATATTAACAGGTTATTCACAGATTCAATTCACAGTAAGTCAATTCAGTACTAACAATTATCAGTACTAACAATAAGTTGTTGGCTATTGTATTTATTATTAATGTTTGATTAGATTTAACAAATTATTGTATAATGCTTGATATTTAAAAAAAATATTTTTGTAAACAAACTTTTGGAGCTAAAGAATTATGTGTAAATTATATGTGTATGAATTATGTAAAACAGATGTCTGATCAGTCTGATTTTGGGTTTAAAATGATTGAACATAACCTATCAATTGAACAATAATCTATTTATTTAATTTAGTTTTTATAACTTCATTGGGCTCTAATGCCCTTTCAGTAAGATTATAACTGTGTTTTTAATTGTTTTCTGTCATATGTTTTTACTAAAAAAAATAAAAACTTGTATTCTAAATATTTTTGTAAAGGTGATTGCTGTTTGCAGTACTGCAGATAAGTCTGAATTACTGCGGAACAAAGGCGCTTGGAGCGCACTTTCATTCGAGCCTAAAAATCTCCGAACGATTGTTAAAGATGTAACTAAAAATAAAGGAGTTGATGTCGTATTTGAAACTGTAGGTGGAGAAGTTTTAAAAGAAGTTTTTGAATGGTTAGTTTCCTAAGAATTAAGTATAGCTAATTATGTTGTTTTATATTTAAAGTTTTGTAGTGTCAACAGTTTTTAATATTGTATGCTTTTCATAAATTTTCAGTGAAAAGAAATTTGTGCTAAGTACGATATCAACAATTACATATGTTTTCCAAATATAAAAACATCGTGTTTGTTTTTTTAAAATTGAAATGCAAATATAAATAATCTATTTGTATTTATAGATTATTCTTTATTTTATTTAGTTTTGAAAATGTTACACTGAAGTAATAACATTTTTCTGTTAAATAAAAAATACAGTGAAACATTGCTTAAGTAATCAGAGGTCGGGACTGGGATCACGTTGGTTACCGTTTAAAACAAGCCGCCCAATTTATTGCATATGAACAAAAGATTACAAAATGCATGTTTATGAACTAGATATATGTTTTGCTGTAAAATAAAATATAATCTCGGCAAGTATATATTATTCTAACCAAATGCTAAAACAGCTAAGTCACTACTTATTGCGCAAGTAATAATATAAACAACACTAAATATTTTAGCCACAACTGCAACGTCTGTACCAGAACTGTATGTTATTTTTTGCTGCAATCTGGCTACTGTACAATATGTTGTACTAATTATTGTTTTCACTTTTATTTATTTATTGCTTTTATTATTTCTTTAATAGCTCTGTATGGAAAAAGTATAGTAGAATAATATTTAATAAGAAGAATTAACAAGGGAATTCATGGTATCACTGATGAAGGGCCTACTCAGAAGACTGTTTGACTTCTTGAGGTCGTTCATGACTGGAGAGTTAAATACTTTCATGTGGCCACAATTTTCCCCTTACCACTGTTTCCCCAAGGGTAGAATCTTCTAAACCATAAGCGATATGACACCTCAAGAGATATGTCTCATAAAGTCATTTAGCTTGTTTCTTCCCAATCCCAATTCCCAAGAAAAAGTGAAGTGATTTGGCAGGTAATCTTCTAACCCCTCTCCACAGCATAAAAGTGAAGAAATGTAGTTCTTCTGTTGATTAAATGAGTATAGACCTTTATACTTATTGAGGTTGTACAAATGCTGGCTTGGGATGTTAGTCTCCCATGAAACTGTTAATTCAAGAATTACTGCTAGTTTCAGTTCATTCGAGAAAGCCACAATGCCCGGACGCAGTCTTCCAAGTAAGTAGACTTCCTAATTAGAGAAAGAATCATCTTAGACTGCGACCTTCCTGGCTGCTGTCCCGCATGGTTAAAAGCAATAAATTGGTCTGCTGCAGATTTATCCCTTCAAGCCACAGTGCTTCTTGAATAATAGCCAGGACTCTGTCATGATGCCATCTACCTTCCTTTAAGGCTTTTGGGAAGCCAGCAAGAATATGCAGAGTAGTGGCTGAAGGAAAACTGCGAAAGGCTGCACAGATTTTCCTGTAAGATTTCCATCATGCCAAATTACTTTGAGTTGGTAGTGTCCCATGCAGTGCATTAGAGTAAAACTTCACCATCTCGGGTGATCACTTGTATAGAAATTTAGGAGGAATGCACATGTCTCCCATCATTGTCCAGTCATTCTAGTTTCAGCTGTTAAGGCACTGACTAACATATTTCGATCATTCTCTTTCAGAAAAATACCTCATATGAGCAACTTCAATAATGCTGATCAGTCAGCCAAAACCAAAACCAAATCCTAAAATTAACTTTTAAAAACATACTGATGGTTAGAAGAATAATGGTTAATCGAAGTTTCATTGTACGGTAATTTTGGGATAGTCCTGTAAAACATTTTAAAGTATTTAATGTTACAGAACTCTTCAAGTAATACTATTACAAGAAATTTTTTATAACTTTTATTCCTTTTTATTGTACATCTACAGATCCAATGTTTACAGTATGATTACTGTAATTTTGAACTTCTTGCTTCCATCATCATATACATGCATGAATATTATACAAATAGTATGTTTCACTCCATATTGATTACTTCACAACACAGATTCACAAACAGATTACTTCATATTGAGGTCGTTGAGTTTTTTAAGAATTACAAAATTCACAAAACTCAAGTATGAGTTGTTAACATTTTGCCCAGTGTACATTCTTAGACAGATAGGATGGCTCCAAACTGTCTAGTTACATCCACTTCCTTTCTCTTTATCTCTATTTAAATGATTGCTTTTTGATAACATTGTCTTACAGTATACTTGACTAAAATGACAGCTGGTCATTTAATATATGAGTAGGCTGGTTTTTAAATACATTTTTTATTTAAAACTCCAACAAATTCATCAAACATCGTTTTCTACATGTTTGTATTATTTCCGTATTGGTGCTGATCAATGTAAGTCTGGCAACTGTTGATGAGGTGTTAGCATAATTTGATTTTCTTGGGTTGCCTGTACGGGTATTTGTTCTTTGGATCATTTTTGAAAGGATCGACCTGTTGGTTCAATATAAAAGTTGGGAAATTTGTTGCAAACTTTTCGTTTGTTCTTTTTGTACCATGTATATAAAACAAAGGTTCAGTACTATCAAAATGCAATCATCCAAAGAGGCATAACAAACAAGTAGGTAACTGAGTAAAGTCTTGATCCGTTCGTCTAAGAATGTACACTGGAGCAAACATTATAAACTTGTACACGTGTGGTGTATGTGTTTTGTGAATTTTGTAACTTAACTTTTTGAGGAGTATTGACGTTCTGGGACATCACAATACTGGGTGTATTTAGGAGTCAGGATGTGGTTTATACAAGCTGAAAAGAGTACACAAACACTTGTTTTTATTCTGCTGCTAACTCCTGCTTCATAGAGGGTTGCTAACCCCTCCTTTTCTGAAAAATACACAAGCATTTGATTCAGTATATATATATATATATATATATATATATATATATATATATATATATATATATATATAATGCTATGTGAGACATAAAAACACAAACAAAAATAATGTAGAGTCAGGACCCCTGGCTTAACAAACTATGGGGGGAGGGTAGTCTGTTGACGATTGTTTGTTTTAGGACAGCAGAATATGTAAGTACCCTGATTATTTTAATAGTAATTGTTTTATGTGCTTTGTATTGTTTTTTTGTTACGTTTTTACAAAATTTATAATGTTTTGTTAAATATAAATTTTTTAGAATCTGGTACAGTATGCTTAAAAATTGATTTCTACTACCGCATGACCAAATAGGTGTATCAATGATCTGAAACTATTAATTCATAACTTAAACTGTGCGTATGTGTGTTGGAATTATTTAAAAAATGATTTTATAATTCAGATACAAAATATTATTACTCATTTTGAAAATTTAAAAAAAATTGCTTTTTATCTGTTTAATGGAGGGTTTACACTTGGTTTTTATTTTAATGTAAAATCGATCTTTCAAAATTTCGTCATGCAATTCCACGCAATATGCTTGAAAAATGTAACACCCATAAATGTGTTTAACAGCCTGTGATATAGCTTTCATAGGAGTAGTCGCTACTTGGATGACACCAGTTTTAAAATGTGAATTATATTATTTTTGTTTGTGCTTTGTGTTTCTGAAATGGTGTTGTGTATGTGAAAGTTAGAATTAAAAAATTGGAATTCATTCAAAACATTTCTTAAAAAAATAAATATTTTGAAATCATTTTGAAACTCATTGCTTAATTCTGTATATTGAAATTTTGACATGTTTTTATGAGACAAATTTAATTCTTTACGGGTAGTTTTATTTAATGCTATTTTAAAACGTTTTTTTATTTGTTTGTTGTAATTTTAGTGTCAGACATGAAGGGAAGCTGATTGTAGCTGGTTGTGAACAAACAAAATTACCTGAAATAACTTTAGAAGATCTAATAAAACATCCTTCGTTCAGTCTTATTCCTGTTTCTCTAGATGACTACAGAGCCAAAAATTTGCCAGTTTATAGGTAAGAATAATAGTTACAAATTTCAGTTCATTAAATTAAATTCTGTATTTTGCTTAAAGACATTGACATGTTATGAATGTTGAATTTAGCTTCCATTACAATGTGTTGTAGTGTCCAGTAGTAAATATTGTGTTGTAAAGAATATGTTTTAATTGTATTTTTTAATGAATGTTGTGCAGAAATGAAGAAATAAAAGTAAATTACAGTAATGTGAAAAGTATATTTTAAACAGTAACAAAGTTCAAAATAATCTGATAAAAAAATAGTATAAAACCTTGATAATCCGGCCAAATTTATGGCGGTGAGAGTTTTGGGAAAAGCGTGGTTGGTGCTTTACTATATTGCTAATTCGTCACTTTATTTTTAGATGATATAATTTTTGTTTGTTCATAACATAAGAAAATGATTTATGGAACCAATAAATGGCAATTTTTTAAGGTTTAAAACTCTCAAGGTGACTTAAAATAAAAATTGCTCCCTTTCCTCCCCATTTCTCTTTTTGATAACATCAGTCGCTAAGTTATTATTTTCTCCCACTGCATAACCACTACACATACAAGATTAGTTGAACATAAACAAATACACTAATTGGATGCAACAAAAAATGTAATTTTATTTGAAAGTGTAAGTGGATATCCCTGTACTCTGACTTGATCAGAAGTGTTGAAGATTTAAACAAATTCAGTAATATAAGGAAGGCTGGGATGAATTTATCAGCTGGTTATGCACTAACTATACAGAACTTATAAATCACTACTCTGGTTTGGTATGGAATGAACTTCTAGATATCTAGTCTAGGCAGATTGAGTTTGCTACTTTTATGAGTAGAAAATAGTTTACAAAATGGTGGCATCCATATTTTGAAGAATATATAGAAATTAGAGACTTTCTATATATTTTTTTAATACTTTGAGCTCAGATTTGAGCTGTTTGATTTTTTCTTCAACTTTAACTTTAAAATTATGAACTGCAACCATAATATTACATAAAAAAAATGAAGGAAATTCCTTTTTTTCCTGTGAATAAGTGTTAATGAAATTGCTTGTAAGAATCCTTAAAGTATTAAATATAACAAGATTACTATAACTGTAAAACTTTGTATGTCCATCAGACACTTTGAGAACTGTTATTAGAACATTTGTTAAAATTAGTGACAGAATATAAGAAGATACATTAACCTTACACAAATACTGTAACTACAAAGTGTAAAGTAAAACGTATACATCTACCAGACACTTTTTGTTAATTCTCTTTCTAAAGTATGACTTAAAGTTGTTCCTTATTCTGTCAGTATGTGTGATTGTTTTTGAGGAATGGATTTTTTTATTTTATGTTGAGTAATAAGTATGTCAATAATTGAATTTTTGTGTCAGTTGGAAAATGCAATGCACTTTATTGTGTTGATTTTATTTTCACAACTTTTTGTCTAAAGGGAGTGAGATTAATCTGTGAACAAGATATTGTAAGCTGCCGTTTTTATATTGTGGGGGTGATGAGTTGAAGAATGTATTGTCTGGCAGAATCATAGTGGGTTTTCTGTAAATGCTGAACCAAAAATTGTTTAATTTTGAAATTAAAAGTATAATTAATTTCTTCTTTAAGTGTAAAATGAGGTTTCACACTTACGAAAAAAAATACGATAAGAAAACAAAAATATCCTTTAATACATCTAATAGATTATTAACCTTGTTAAAGAATAACTATGGCATTAATGATAACTAATCCAAATAAATAAAAATGTTATCAAAGTCATTGCAACTGATAACATCGACGAGCGAGTGTAGGCTCTTACCAATGAAGACTCCACCGTCCAGACTTGACCGTTACATGAGTCGCACAGGGGTGATGTTTTGGCCAAAATAAATTTTATCTGGCCATGATTTTTTTAAATAAATTTGTGATGTGTTTTGTTTTAATGGTTTTTATTACGTTAATGGCGACCTCAACCTTTGACTGCTAATTGACTAATTGTGCAAACTAAGGATGAAACTGTAAGCGTTTTGAAATCACGCTAGCTTTTGTTTGCTTACAAATGAGTTTGTTATAATCTATTTCAGTGATTTACAGGAGTGGGTTACACAAATTAAATATTAACAAGGTATTGTGTTTTTGCTTAAAATTCCAAATTGGTCATAAAGCCCATAGTTTGTCCTGCCACATTCCTGCATTCTCCCGACTAAGGCTTGACAAGTGAAATTTTTCTTTATATTACGGTCATCAGGAGAAATAGTAGTCAGGACCTATTTTATATCTGATAAATTGTGTATTCAAATATAAAATAAACAGTTATTACTACAACATTTAATTTCGCATTTTGTAAAATATTTAAGGTTTTTTTTGTAATTTTGTTTGTTTAGGCAAGCAGTGAGCGATGCACTTGAGCTGTGTGAGCAAGGTCTTATTAGTCCCATAATATCTGAAACATTTGAATTAGAAAAAGTCAATGAAGCATTACAACATCTAAAAGATAAGAAAACTACGGGAAAAGTTCTGTTGAGTTTATGTTCGTAACTGGATTAATTTTATATTTTTATGGGCGTAATAAATAAACTTATAATACATATCGTCTTCTACAGGTGGTTGGACAGTGTTGATTTGACCTTTTACGGTCAAATTTGGCAACGAAGTTCGAATGGTCGGCGATGTATGATCTGTGCGGCAGCGATCATACTCGATTAATGTTTCACTTTGGCCATTCCACCGTCCGAATCAACGCCCTCCGCTGTGATGATTCTACAAAAGGCACAATGGATGGATTTCACAGAACAATTTGTATACCTGACATTGTGAAGATATTAACTCTATTAATGAAATAGTACAAACTTTAACTGAAAATATTTTAGGCGAAAGCACATAAAACTATTCCTCAAACCTCGACTCATCAATCTCGCCCCCCGTTCCTTGGTGGACTGAGGACTGTAAGAATGCCTTTGCTTTACGTGGGCGAGCTCTCAGAAGGTTCAACAGAGCTGACCAACCAGTGAAAATCTTGAGAGGTATAAAATTCTCGAGCTAGAGCTAAGTAGAATATTTAGGACAAAGTAGAAAAATTCTTGGACCCAGTATATTAACACAATATCAGAAACAACACCAGTATCAACTGTTTGGAAGAAACTCCATTCCGTTTCTGGTTCATCTCCATCAACTTCCTTGATGGGCATCAAACAACGGGAACGGAATAATAAGTTTTGATCCTCGAGAGATATTGTTAATACATTGGAGGTTTATATTTCTTGATTATTCTTTCGCCTACTTCCTATAGCAATGGTTTTGTGGTTTCAAAAATACTCAAGAAGCAATGCCATTCGATCGTTGGTAAGTCTGTTTCTCCTTTGAAGCGCGCCTTTCTCAATAGAAGAGCTGGAATCTGCACTGTCATCCTCTTCAGATTCAGCACCAGGCCTGATAATGCTTGTATATTTCGCAGTTAAAAATCTTCCAACATCGGGGAGGATTTCCCTCCTGAAGATATACAATCGTATGTTTGAGGAACACTCTCTTCCTGATGTTTGGTTGGAAGCAACAGTGATTCCTATTCTTAAGCCAGGCAAAGATAAAACTGATCCAAACAGCTACGCTTTCTTTCTCTTACTAATTGTGCTATGCAAGCTAGTGGAGAAAATGGTAA
The DNA here is from genome assembly GCA_022606455.1 of Callitettix versicolor. Classification (NCBI taxonomy): domain Eukaryota; kingdom Metazoa; phylum Arthropoda; class Insecta; order Hemiptera; family Cercopidae; genus Callitettix; species Callitettix versicolor. The sequence goes on along the minus strand of CM040183.1, from coordinate 22,614,582 downwards.
ATCGCCGTCTTGTTTGGTACTTAGAAAATAATAATTTACTCTCTAAGGACCATGAGTGTGGTTTTAGGCAAGCAAGGCGATCTTCCATCGATCAGTTAGTTTTATTAGAATCTGCAATCCAAAAATGCCTTTCTGTTACGTCAAACACTTCTTGTTGCAATATTCTTTGACCTAGAAGGCATAAGGATATGGCTTGGAGAAGAGGAATACTAAATACATTAAAATCATGGGGTATACAAGGTAATATACTAGTTTTATTAAAAATTTTCTCTCAAACAGATATTTCAAGTACGCCTTGGATCTACATTGTCAGATCGTTTTTCAGTTAGAGAATGGCGTCCATGAAAAGTGTATAATTAGTGTGACTTTGTTTGCTGTTACTATCAATAGTATAACTACTAATGTGCGAGTCTCCTGTTAAGCTGTTCTAAATATAATTTTATTATGTCAGTATTATTGTGTGTCCATTTCACTTTTGTATTTTGTTGGGGAAAACCTGTTTTTTTTAAATTTAAACATTTTAAAGGTTAAATTGATATCAGAAATGGAATAGATCAATGAAACTAAATAATGATAGCATACATTTTAAAGTAACTATAATAAAAGAAAATTATACATTGTGCGTACTTAAATTAGAAATTCTTTACTTTTTTTAAAAAAAGTTTTCTGAAGCAATTTGGTATGATATGAGATATGCAGTACTAACGTTATTAGAAGAGTAACCTGTAGTACGTTGTTATTTTCAGTACTATACAAAGCTTTGAGCCAGGTTACAGCCAAAAGTAAGTCTATCAAATGTAATTTAGCATATATTTATATAGTCAGTTTTACAACTTTTATTTATTATATTGCTAGTTTTGTATTTTATATTTCTATATTATTATACTTATTACCAAAATAAAGATAAAAATATGTAACTTAAATGTTTCATTTAATCCAGATTTTAATGTCCTTTGTACTTCAGAGAACGGTAGATCTCACAGTGTATTTTTAATTATTTGCTTGGCCATCGCTCTACAACAGTGTTCTGATGAGCTTGTAACTTTTTCCTCCAATTTAAGCGGAAACCTTAATATATACGAAAAATGTTTCTGGATCAACTTTATTAAAAATTTCATACTTATCCTCTCTCAAAAGTGATTAAAATTGTGATTAGGTCAGTCAGTATTAAAGGAAACACAGTATTACACTAATCATTGTTATGCTGGGAGACTAAGGGTTTTTGGTTTCCAGGACCCTAGGGACTTTCAGCAGGATAAACTGGTCAGTGGATTGTTAGAACTTACTAAGGGCACCAATCTGCTGAATTAATAGTTAAGAAGTTTAGTTGCACGGACGTCAGTCGCAGTGCCTGGTGTTTTATAAGTCTTTCCGCTAGTTTATAGTCTATTACAACCTAATTGAATCATCGCTAAATCAGAGTTTGCCATCTTGAAATGGAAGTGAACTGGAAAAAATCTTACACATGTTGTTTGGGCTTTATCTATTGTACTTTCGTACCAAATTTCAAAAAAATCAGTGCATTTGGCCAAAACTACGTAACAAAAAAGCAAACACACAAACTAAGTGCCGAATGGTTGAATTGAAACTATTTGCTCAGTCAGTTATATTAATAATGATATTAAAGAAATGTTATTGGTGTATTTTATTTATGACAACCCAATCTTCGTGATAGTACCCCGCAGGGTGGGGTGCAGACTAGCTACACTTATTGAGAGGATTTAGACGTCCCTTGCGGTACCTGAGTCTAACACACACCTACACTATACAATATTACACTTCCGACTTTCACATTTTACACTCACACTTACATTCAGGGAGATGATAATACCTTCAATATGCTTTTCGCCTTAAAATAACAAAAAAATAAATCTGATAGTTCCCACTTTGCTGATAGTGGTGGTTTCCTCCTATCGCTTTCAGTTGCTATAATTTCTTCTTTACTTGTTAATAATCGAGCAAAGCAAGGACTCTGTTTTAATTTGAATGTTTGGCATTTGGTTTGTTATGCAGTTTTGGCCAAATGCACTGAACCGATTGTTTTGAAATGGTGAAAAAATACCTAGTATAAAACCTGAATGACAAAAATTTGCCTTTGATTTAACAGTGATGAGTGTATTTGCTGGTATTTTCTGTAACACTTGCTGAACAGCATGACTTGTCATAATGTGGACTGTTTCGTGGAGAAAGAGCATAACATTTTCTATAAAGTTGGTCCAGTAACATTTTTTTGTAAATATGAATACCAGTTAATTTGGTAGAAAATGTTACAAGTGTATCAGGGCATTGTCATAGAGTGGTGGCCAACCAATTAATAATATACTGCAAGATCTACTGTACCTTAACCCTTAGACGGTCATGAGCCGATATATCGGCTTCCGAAAATAACTGAAAATGTCCAAGAGCTGATATATCGTCCTCACGATTACTACGCTAAAAGGCCAAGAGCTGATATATCGACTTATTTTTTTCAGTAAATACCAAGCTTATTCTTTATTTTATTTTATTAAAATTTACTTGCAATGAAAGCTAAATCATCACAGATTATGTTTTTAATAATTAAAACGCAAAAAAAGTTTTTTATATTTGAGTAAAATTGTTGTAACTTTGACGAAGTCAAGTAATGCTCGGTTTTACAGCTGTGAGTTCAATCATTTTACAGTCAGTTGCTTGTTGTTTACGACTTTCAATAAGCGTGTGTGGTAATGTTAATAGTGTTAAAAGTTTGTATAGTTTTTATTAGTTTCAGTATTTGTTTTTAGCTCGGTTTGACAGCTGTGAGTTATAGAATAATGTGTAAACTTGTACAACTCTTGGGACAAATTACGCCTAAACGTAACTTGTTTAAGTAGTCTAGACAATATATTTATCAGCCAATCTTCTAGAAATTTTCAGACTGTGCAAAATACATTACTATATTAGAAAATAACTAAATTAACTTCAAAATATTTTTTTCAAATATATTTACAGTTCATAATCAAAAAATTTAAATTAAATTAAGTGTATATATACATATTACAAAAAAAAAAATTGTTAAACATTTTTTAAGTTCCCTTTCTTTATTTATAAGTCTAGTACATATTCTTAAGAAAAAAATAATAACAGTATTTTTCTACTAGCATTTTTAGTTAAATTACATGTTTTTAATCAATATCAAGGCAAAACTGACATTTATAGCCTGGCCATTTTGGTATACAAGTGCTACAAGGTCACTGTCCTTTTTAGAATAAAATATTATTTTCTTTCCTGGCCCTAAAAGGGTTAAACTACTAGTAAATAATAATGTTTACAATTATTTCATCTTCATGGTAAATAATACAGTAAACTTATAATTTATATTAAAAATATATAATCGAGCATGTTAGGAAATGAATATGAACTGGTTTTGCAGTGAAAGAAAATTACCTTGTCCTATATGTTTGATTTATAAAAAGAGAATAAATTGTCACAAACAGATTTTCTTATTTTTCATATAACATTTATAGAGCTAACAAACTAAACTAGGAAAAATTATCTTAAAAAAAAATGTTTAAAAAAAGGAAGTAATCTATAAAGAAATAGGCTTTTAAGTAGCATGCAAAGTGTTATTATATTTAAAATATTGCAGCCTATATAAATAAATCATTTGAAGTATTTGGAATTTTTTAAAAACTATTCTAATAATTTTATTTTTATTGAAACTATTCTGAAACTAGTTCTTGGTTATGTGTAATGAAAACCTTTTCACCAAGATTAAGAAACACCATTATAAATGTAAGAATCAACATAATTTTTTATTATGTTTTTAATTTAATTTAATTTTTATTGTTTCATAATTGATTATTATTTCTTATTATTAAATTACTTTCCATTTCAAGTAGGCTATACATTACTGTTTTCAAGTTGGAAACGATTTTCCTTCCAATAAAAATAAAATATTTTCTAAACATTATTTTCTACTACTGATACCTAGTGCTATTAGCAGCAACTGCAGTAAAAAATGTATTAAAAGTTGTAATTATTTAAAATTGATTAATTTATTTGTATGTAAATATGTATTTTAATATAATTATTTTAACAGGTTAATTATTTACATATTTTTTTAAAAATTCCTAAACTGGTTATCAATTTAACACTTTCTGCGCGCATTTCATAAAATTGTTCCACAAAAATCTAGTTTGAACCATTATTCCCCTCACTTGTTCAAGGTACTGATAACGCCATAAAGTTTCAGTTTGCAGTACTTGAAAGTCTACTGTTTTTAAAAATACTGGTTCTCCTTTTTCCCTGATCTCTTTGCACACGTATTTCACATCCGCATTGTTTGTGTGTTGCAGGTCTTCAGTTAAATTTTGCAGCAGGTCATTGTATTCGGATAAGTTATGTACTATCACATTTCCATCAATTTCAGTAAAAAGTCTAGTAAACATTCCAGCAGTGGAATTTCCTAGTAAATACACATATTCCGCTAATCTATAGTAAAATGAATTTCGATCGCTATTTGGAACGTAAGTTTCGGAACAATAACTAAATGAAAAACAAATACAAATAACAATTTTGAATGAGTGTTGAAAATTGTACATTGTTATAGACGTTTGTGTTGATAGAAAATAATCAGAACTATCTGAACATGTCATTACTTAACTTATCAGTGTTTTATAATCGTTTATATCTCGTAAAGTCAATGGTCTTAATAAAAGCTCCACCTATTTAAAACCAAGACCCAGATATACATAATGTCTGTGTGACAGGGTAAGGCAAGGCAACCATAAATAGCTTTCATAAATTTGTTATGAAATTAGTAACCAGTCATCAATGTATTTTATTATTTGTGGATAACGATAAGCATTGTATGGAGGAAAAACAATATGAGATATGAATGTACTGTATAGTTAAAATAGTAAAACACTTTAACTAAAGTAAAACACTTTAGTTGATTACTTTTGTACTTGAATTCAGTGTGCGTAAGTAACCTACTAATAAATTTAAAAATGAAAGTCAGCTGTTTCTCTGTATGTGCCTAATCAAGTTACCATATAGTTTCAGCAGATCACAAATTCGATTGCACTTTGTGAATGTATGGTCTAATTATAAAAACTATCTAACTGTATTTGGTATTGAACACAGTTTTGGATGGTTGTTTTTCTCTTTTTGGCTAAATTATATTATTTTTTTTTTTAATATAAAAATATATATAGCTTGTATTGTGTAAAATAAAATAGATGATTTGAAGAAACACTCCAAAGTTGTATATATTTCAGAGAGCATATACAAAACACTTTTATTATTATGAAAGCCATTAAAAATGTCTATTTCCTTAATTAAAAAATATAATAATAAAATAAAGCTTATATTTGAGTTTTATATTATTTTGTTCAAAGTATTACTTATGATTTGACTATAAAACAGCTTTTACATGCACAAAATGTTAAAATCTTATTATATACTTTTAAAACATAACATCCTATTCAACCTTAAATCTTTTACATATTTTGACATATTTGTAAATACTACTCATCTCACCTGTTATAATCGTACTTACATTTGTGACTTACTTGACACACACTTATGTCGCTATTACATTGTTTTGGACATACATCATTCATTTGTACTTACATAGTTTTTGTTATGTTGGTAAGACAATTGGAAGTTTCAAACAAAACATTAAGGGTCACTTTTCTCTATTTCTAATAATAATAATAATAAAATAATAATATGCCAGTTTTTCGCTACTTATTTCTGTTGTTAGTTTGTACTTAGGTTACATACTATGAATATCTGTTGGTTGTGTTTGATTTTTTTTTTCTTATAGTAAAGTGTTTTATTTAATTTATTGCTGCATAGTGATCTTTATTTTAATTATTTGTATTGCATACTCCCTGCAGGGGGGTACAGACTAGCTGCACCTATTGAGAGGATTTAGATGTCCCTCGTGGTACCCGAGTCTGACACACACTTACACTTACAACTAACACTTTACACTCACACTTATATTTAGGGAGGCGATAATAGCCTTAATGTGCTTTTCGCCTTAAAATAGCAACAAAAAAATTTATTGCATACATTTAAATTTAATTGCTTCATAGTGGTAAATATAAAATTAATATTAAAATAATTAATTATAATTCATTAATTAAATCCTTCTTTCATAAATTTTAATTTTTTTTTATTTTTAATTTTTTAATCCGTTTTTTCCATAAATTACCTAAGAAAACCACCAAGTGGTAAAAAGTTTCCAGCCAAGTCTACAATTAAAACAATTATATCACCTTAGAATCCTGCCAAGAACCAGTCACATGTTTATGTAATTTGCTGAACAATATCAATATTCGCACTTGGCTGCGGCGTGCCTTTTTCATCAAAACAGCTATCTGATTTCAATCGCAGATACATTTGATAAATAGGTATGTAAAATATGGAAATGTGCTTGGATCAAGCATTCTATTATGTTAAAATTTTTATGTGAATTACTAAGAAACAGATAGGTCTCACAGTGTAAGTAGCCTCCTTATATCACAAAATGGTTTTGGTTTCGGACTGACTTGTATAATTTGAAATCAAATAAGTGCGTAGTTCATTGTTAATAATCTGATGATTTTACATCTGCACTAATATGTTGAGCATAGCGAACAAGGAAAACGCCATTGTCATTATAGTGAGTAATGAGAGAACATACTTGGCATTACTGCTGCCAAGTATGAATATTTATATTGTTTAATAAACTAAGTAAGCAGGTTTTTGGTAGACTTCAAATGTTATTAACAACTTTTTTAATTATAAACTTGACAAGTAACTTTTTACCATTGGTGGGTTTTGTTTAGATTAGGGTCATTTTCGTAGGAGTATCACTGGTATTGAATATTGTGGATCATCATGAATTAAATTACATAAATGCTGAAAAAAAGAAAATGTGTATGCAAAGAAATTACTTAAGTACTTACATTTTGATTATAATAGTCCAAGACTGTGAGAGCTGATTTCATTTTTAAAATTGTAGGGAATATAAAAAGATCTTTTTTTAATTTTTCATAACATATAATAATAAATCATCTTTTGTAGATCAGCTGTTTAAGTAATTATACAAAGTACCAAAATCGGTAAATGTTTTGGCAATAGTATACTGCAATGTTATAATTGTAAATATAATTATTTTTAGAATTTGTATACAAAAGGCAAATATTGTAACCATGGACATTGACTATATATGGATGATTTTAGTTTACCAAAAGTCTTGTTAGGGGCGCCACAGTACTACTATCTGTTTAACTCTAGTTGAAATCTCTGCTGCAAGATGGTACTAGCAGCGAATACACACATCTTTTTCATAAGGGCTGTCCTTATAGTACGTCTATATTCAATGCCGTGGACCACGACAAATAAAACGAGTGATCATTGATGAAAATTGATTCCATAAATTAAGCAGTAGCAGTGTCAATATTTGCAGTTTTAATCAGTATATTTTCTGATAGTTGCTATTATTTAGTAGTTTTTAAGATAATTTTTTACGTTTAGGAAAAAGCATACACTATAACAAAGAAATGAAATGAGTCACTGTTCATTAAAATTGGTTAAGTAGTTTATACTACAGGTGATTAATTTTACATTTTTAAATTTTGTTCTTGCAATTTTATAATTATAAAGTTAATTATTTTTGGAGTTTTTGCAGGATATGCAAAAGCCATATTCTGCAACCAGAATGGATAAAACAAGTCATCATTTATCAAAATCTAGTATTTCAGGCTGTAAATGTGTCAGTGGTAAAGGAAAAGAAAACTTTAAACCGCCATTTCCAAATAGTTTTTTTACACTTTGAATCTACTGATTTTCAAAATTTTTGTTTTGATTCTCACCACTTTGTCATGCCTCTTAAGGTAAAAAATGAGCCTAAAATCAGTATCCCAATGAAAATTTGCCCACATACTATGTGATCTGATCAAATCATGGCTTGAGAGTCACAATGAGAGTTAACTGTGAGTCCATTGTTTGTAAATATTTTGAAAGTACCTTCAATATCATGAAATATTGGGAATATTCAACCACAACACCGGCCTCATACTACTTGTGAAATATGTCCACCTAGAAAAGACGAATGTCTACTACTGCTGCTTTAAACAAGCTGCTCTGCCAGGAGCATTAAAGAAATTTCCGCGTAAACTATGCACAAGATGGAAAAGACTTTTACACATGTTTGCTTTCTAGGGTTAATTCATTTGTTATCTAAAACAGAGTCTTTCTGCACTTCTTAACTTGTGATTTTTTTTGTAAAAATTTAGTAACATCTTAATTGAAAGGTGAAAATAATTTCACAAAAAATTTCAGAAACACATTTTCACTGAAATAAAAACCATGGAGACAATATTGTTATTAAAATCGTAATTGTTAAAAGGGAAGTGTAGCTAAATCCTGATTCTACAGGCCTATCACTTTCATTTAAGATTCGTAAGTTTGCTTGGATTTTGTAAAGGGAACAACAAGAAGCTAATGCTTGTTTCATACAATCGGTACATGTTATGTTTTGTACTGTTATTTGTAAATCCCACCAGTTATATAAAAATTGTATGATAAACCAAACAAAAAATAAACTGGACTTAAAAACTATTATATAATTTATATATTCACACAATTTTATTACTTTGTTATATAAAAAGTTGATAAGCAAACAGAATGCACAGGCAGTATGTAAGTATGCACAACTTTAATTTTTGTTTGTAATAAAGCCCAGTACAAATATAGAATACTGTTTAAAATAATTTTTTTTCAGTATTACAAATGACAAATGAAGATGTAAGTAATAATTTTATTAGTATATATTATTAGGCTGATACAAACTTAAGAGTTTATTGTAAGAGCGTGCATTATTAAAGATTTTAATGAGACTCTTAACCAGATTAAATTGAGCCAGGCCTTTAAATGTATTTTGCAATGTTATTTATAATGTTAACATATTTATTGTTAGTTCAGAAATATTATTGCAAGGTCCAACGTAAACAAAATGACATTAATAATGCAAAAGAAGAAGATGAAAAGATAACAGAAATATTAACTAACCCACAGCCAGGACAAGGAGATGAGTTATTGACAAGGATAGAAAGATACAATGAATTGTTACAAGCTAATTTAAATTTGGCTAAAAAATTTTATCCAAGTGGACTGATGTTTACTCATGCATTAAAATTAAAAGGTGGGCCTAAATATTTAAAAGTAGCTGTTCACATAAAAAGTAAAGTTGTACACTACCAAGAGGTTTTCAACTACACTGCTGAACAGTGTCATGATTTTGAAGACAATGTTTATCTAACTAGAAATTTGTGGGGAGAATTCAAAGATGTAAAAACATTGCATTGTTGATTAGGTAAATTTACTTGCAACTTTTTTATTGTTATTGATTTAATACCAGTGCATGCTATTACCTAAAATATTATGCATTTTGTTTTGTTGAAGTAGTTTTCATTTACCATTATATGATGGCTAAAGGTTACCCATTGTTAATAAATGTATAATTAACTTTAAAATATTGTTGTGTAGATTTTTGACACTTTTAAAGAACGTTCTGTAATATTTTGCAATTAAAAGGTCTATAATATAGTACACAAGGCATGAATTTAATGGATGCTATTTTTGGTAAGATTAGTTGGTTTGCAGGTGATTTACTAATTTTACCAGGGCAGTGAATACAACATCTTAGTTAAAACTTTAAGCATATTTGATTAATTCTTACAAATATTTAAATTTCAGAGTTAATACTTGAAGGAAGGAGAGCGAAAACCTTTTTAGGCAGCCTAGCTAAAACAACAATAATATGCTGTTTTGTATACGAACATGTTTCTATATGAAACTCATGGAAGCACATGAAAAAGCACAAAAGCACAATCTTGCTGTACATAGATTGTTATTATTCTTGAAGTGAATTTAATCGCCTAGTAAGCATTAGAATCACTGAATTTATTTATACAGTCGATCTTGGATATAATTATTGTAACACAGCCACCGGACCACATATTCAAATGATTAGGATTATGACCTATTCTTCCCATCAGTGGTCTATCAACTCACCTCATAAGGCTACCGTGGTTTCGAAACTCTAGTTTCATCTTCAGGCCATACAAATCTTCAGGTTATACAAGAGCAAAAAATCAGACCCCCAGAACATCCTCAATGAAAAACTTTCATTTAAATCAAATTTAATATATGACATGGCTCTAAGGATAAGTGATTTGAGTAAGTAACAAAAACCAACAGACACACCGTAACTGAAAACAAAGATGGGCGCGCTACTAATGATGGAGACTCTGCCGTCCGGAATATAACGGCGTACGAGTCATGTGTAGCTTGGCCAAGCCGAATTTCATGATGAATATTTTAAATGTGTAATTGTGCTTAGTGTTTGTGATGTATGTTTTAATGTTTTGTTTGACTTTGTGACGACCTCGACAGAGGGATTTAACATTTTGTATGGACTGAAGATGAAACTATAGAGTTTTGAAACCTTGGTAGCCTTTATGAGGTGAGTTGATAGACCACTGACGAGGTAAGAATAGGTCATAATCCTAATCACTTGGATATAATGCGGTTGAAGGGACGAAATGCATATGAGTGCTGTAAACGAGATAGCGTTGTATCTGAGTTTACAGTAAATGATGGCAATACTGTACGTAGTGAAAGAAAAGTATACTTGGCACTGTATAAATAGTTAATGGCTGTATACATAGTTAATTTATTACACATATTACATAATTTTGAAATACATTTTAGTTAAAATTAATAGAAAATAAGTACTGTACAGTCCAACACTGTACTGTATACATCCATCACAGTGTGTACACTGTTGTGAGTTTTTGTGAGATTGAAGTTCCCCTCCCCCCACAAGGCGTACATAGTGTGTGTGTGTGTGTGTGTGTGAGTGTGTGTGTGTGTGTGTGAGAGAGAGAGAGAGAGAGAGAACGCTTTTACGGGAATGACACAATGTTTACGCCTGCACCAAAATTCTTATAAAGGGACCGTTTCTACTTTCAACCTTTATTCTAAAAATAGAACACAAATTGCATTTTAAGTGAGAGTGACTATAGGTCAGCAGCTTAGAAAACTGCTAAAGCACCAGTGGAACAGAGAGAAAAAATGTGGGGATATTTTGATTTTTTTTTTTTTTTTTTTAACGTCCGACTATTGTGCACACTTGGGCTAATGCAGATGATGGGATGATTTAAAGCATATGAAAATGCCAAGCCCTGACCAGGAATCAAACCTGGGTCCTCGGGGTGAAAGCCCAGTACGCTATCAACTAGGCCACCAAGGTGGCCGGTGATATTTTGAAAATAGCGCTATAACCGAGTTAGTGTTCTAACCAAGGACGTTATATCTAAGGTCAACTGTATATATAAGTAACAATTTTTTAAAATATCAGTTGTGTACAATTTCAATTTGTAATAAGATTTGTAATATAACTGGACCAATACAAAACAACAATGAACACGAATAATCTCAATTTAAGTTTTACTTCTGTCAGCCAGCCTCATTTTTTACCTCGGCTGCCTCATTTTTTGCATAGAAATAGCCACAGCTCTAAAAATACAATATTAAAACTAATTTTTCAATTACAGTTTCATAGTTGCTGTTGTTGCCATATGTCTATTGAAGTGTTGAATTGATGTATGGAAACCAACAAAACTTTACTGTTTAATGCTTTCTTAGTGTCACTTCCTGGAAACAACGTTTTTGAAAAGAACACATGCAGTGGAGAGGAGTGAAAATGATACGATGTTTGTGTATATGAGTAGCAAGGATTTAGTGTGGAAACGACGCTTGCACATATTTTTTTTTTGACAATGTCAAAAAAATAAACTACAATTGTCTCACTTTACCCAAGCTTAAGTGCTTCAAAGACTATATGAGACTTTTTTTCCATTTAGTTTCATCATTATTCACTTGAGGACTTCAATGAGGAGAAACTGATTAGTGTACTTTGTTGACTCGTTATAGATGGACAAGTCAAGATGGGGTCGATGGTTTAAGCCTGATTGTTAGCCGTTATTTATGCACAGGACTGATCTAGGTGTTTTTTCCCACTTAGACTACTCTTCTGTATATTACACTGTGTTTAAACTGTCACACAGTCTAAACAGAATTTCCCAGAACTGTTAATATGTAATCATCAACAGGCATATGGCACTTAAAAAATTGTGTTTTACTTGAAAAAGAAACCAGGTCCATTTTTGTAGACTTACTGTCTTAAAAAACATTAAAAATATTATCACAAAATATACATTTAACAGTCTGGATAACAATGCATTTAACAGTATAATGTTAGAACCTATTGGCTCTAATTGTATTCCTCACAACAGCGGACACTTCTGAACAACGGACATTTTATATGATCTGAGTAATGTTTGTTGTCGGGACTGTTTATGATTTTTTTAGAACAATTGTTATAAGGTACTTAATCTTTCATGTTGCAATTTGTAAAAAAGGTAATTTCTTCAGTGTCTATACATTGCATTAAACGAATGCAAAGCATGTTTACAAGAAAACCAATAATCCACGATTAATCAAACTGTGATCATTATTATTGTTGCAATATAACATTAAACAAATATTGCTTTTATTAGTGAATTTCCATTGGAAAATGAGCTATTAGAGCAGTTATCATGGTAAGATACAGACCCTGGACCTTGAAATGAGCACCAGTCGTGACCTCTAAATCACTTTTTAAAGGGTTCTTAAAATTTGTATATATATATATATAAGGAGCTAGCCACCTCGGTAGCCTAGTTGATAGCGTACTGGGCTTTCACCCCGAGTACCCGGGTTCGATTCCCGGCCAGGGCTTGGCATTTTCATACGCTATAAATCATCCCATCATCTGCATTAGCCCAAGTGTGCACAATAGTCGGACGTTAAACACACAAAAAAAAAATATAAGGGCTATGCAAAAATCTAGGGAATTTAAATTCTGTGCATGAACTATTTGTGGTATGACCTGATGCAGATAGAGTGGTTGAACAGTACTCTTTGCGTATATATAATACTGTTTAATATTGGATACATAATATTAAATACTTCTTAAAAGTATAGTATTTTCACTTTTATGAATTTGTCAAAAGTGATATAGGGTAGAGACTTGGGTTTTTACTGTATACTTACCACACTTCAATAGCTCATTTTCTAGTGGAAATTTTCTAATAACAATTTATAATTATTATACTTGCAGTTGATTTCATTTTAACAGAAGTGAATTATATTTAGTACTAATTAAGATTTGATTAAAAACAAACAGTAATTTTCATTCTGTATAATCTATAGAAATATAGCTAAACAAAACAATAAACATTATAAATATTAATTGCACTTAAAAAGTATTTGTTTAATAATTATTGTTGAAGGAACATAGTAGGCTCTTCTGTACTGAACTTTTATAAATATTGTGACCTGTAATAAGAGAGAGAGAGAGAGAGAACACATATGGCACAGTTACATTTGCTGTCATTTGTGTTTTGTTGACCTTGTACAAGACAGAAGGAAAACTTTGTGTAACGATATTCACACATTTGTTCCAGTGTAGACTAGTTCTCTCTCTCTCTCTCTCTCTCTCTCTTTTCAGAACATCAAAGGTGCTTTTGACATTCGCCAAAACTAAAAAAAAACCCTTATGAGGGGTGTGAATCTGTGTCCGGATTCAGTTCAGTTCAGTCAATGTCGTCGTTGTTTGGTTGTTGTGACTGTGAGTTATTGTGTGTGATAATAATTTTTTCTATATTTTTTTTGTGTATTAAGTGTTCTGTATTTTTGTTCAGTTTTGAAATTTATTAATAATTGTGTATTTTATTTTTCGACTATCCAGACTCCACGAAAGTGTCACAACGTAATTTCAAATAACAAATTACAGTATTTAGTAAATTAGAAAAGAATAATCAGACAAGAAAGTTATTTACAGTGAAAAATAAAATACCATAGTAACCTAATACAAATTTAACACTATCAAGACCATATAAAAATAGAAACATTCCACATTTGTAGATTTCTGCAAATAATATTTCATTTCTCAACATTATAAGTCATATATAACATATTCTTTTATATTTTCATATACTTCATACAACGTTAGCAACACAATTTTCATGTCTAGATATACAAAGGTGAAAAACTTATACACCAACAAATTTGCAAGTCTTCCAGCTCTAATAGCTGAATCTGTGGGAGGCTAAATAAAGGGAACTGATGCGAAAGAACCTCACCTACTCGAATATAGGACAGCAATATCAGTTAACCAAATGATCAGAAATAAGGGATACTGAGCTGTTCCATTTGAGCTATCATTGATCCTGCAGAGCTGAGCATTGAAAAGAACAATTTGGACCATAACCCAGAACACAATCAACATAAACTCATTTAAAACACATATATGCCCTTGTTGAGGTTACAAAATGATAATCATACAAAAACACAAAGCACAACATGAAATACTTAAAACATTTAACTAAAGATAGACACAGCCTGCAAATTAATTCATTGAGCATTAACATTCCTACTTTATGCCAGACTAATGAGGATGAGGGATCAATGTTAATGGTAAGAGTAAAAAAACTGTGGCTGCAACTGACAACCGATTTATGTGCACAGTTTCTAAACAGAGATGTAGTAGATGACTGGTGCCTTAGTTAGATGATCATTAAGTCCTAACACTGGTAAAAGAAATAGATAACTTACAATTCCACTATTGCTTTAAAATTCTAGTGCTGAATTAGAAATTAGATTGGAATGGAAGTTGATACATGAAGTATATTATTTAATCACTTCTTTGGCTCTGTAAATTCCAAATTCTTACAATCTAAAATATGTTTTTTTACTAGATACTTTCTATATTATTTGTAGGCTATATTGACAAAGTAGGTTCCAAAATCAAATGATTATACATTCCTGTAAAATTTTTGTTGAAATAAAAGTCTAGTAAAAGAAAATATAACTAATGAAAGTATTTGAATCCATTTATTCAACCAGAATTTATTGTGTTTTGAAAATGGAGTGAAAAATCTTTATTCTGTATTTTGTCCTGGGCAGGAAGAAAATATTGCGCTAGCTCTTTTTCTAGTGTTGAAGAGACCAGTGAGATTATTTCGAGTCTGCTCAAATACCTATAAACAAAAATATTAAGAAGTATAGGCTAACTATCATTTATGCTATATTTATAGAACTTACAGTATTTATTTGTTTTAAATAAAATTTAATAGTTTCTGATATTTTTGGATTATGTTTTTTACATTAGTTGTTTTTGACCAATTTTGGAATAAGACTGTTTGAATTAAAATGAGCATTGCTGTTTTGAGTAAACCAATATTTTACTTTACTATTTTGAAGAAAAAAACAAAATGTGTAACTGCTTCTGAGTACTTAACCGCAGTAATGGTGACTTATGGTTCTACTGATCAGTGTAAGTTTTAGGCAGAGTGGCCACCAAGTGCAGAATGGAGTTGCACTTAGCAGAGTCAATTACAGATTTAAAACTGAACGTATTGTTTTTAATTTAAGTGCAGCCACTGAAAGCATAGTGATGCTGGAGTGTAGTCAAGTGGTGTCACTTGTTTCTGCTCTGTGTTTAGTTTGGTTTTGAATCTGACTTTTGCTGCCACCATCACACTGATCATGCCTCCAAAATTATTATTATTGTTACCTAGGTTACCATGACCTAGGTTATGGTTTTCAAACATAGTAATTCCTAGAATCCGTTACGATAAATGGATATCTGGATATATCCGTTACCTGAATATTTAGATTTAACACGTTGAGTGCCCACGACGCACACGTGAGTCCAGTCTAACAAGTGTGCGTCAAACAGTTATTTATCACTCAGTTAATATCACTCTTAAGAACTATGTTCAGTATAATGATCTGCCTTCCCTAGCTTCGTCAATTCTAATTTCGTTGACGCGTTTCGGAGAACCTCCATCTTCAAAAACTATATCTATACTATCTGTCAGTAACGCTTTTGCGGAGTTTCACATTGTACTTTTTGACTTCGTTTTCTCTCCTCCCTCCCCCACTCTCTCTCTCTCTCTCTCTCTCTCTCTCTCTCTCTCTCTCTCTCTCTCTCTCTCTCTCTCTCTCTCTCTTTCTTTCTGTCTATAAGTATAAATATATAGTTTTTTAAGATGGAGGTTCTCCGAAACGCGTCAACGAAAGTAGAATTGAAGAAGCTAGGGAAGGCAGAATATTATACTGAACATAGTGACAATAATCCTAGCAAAAAAGAAGAATTATATAAAAAGAACTAGCTGCATACCTTTTTGTCTTTCAACACTTGTGTATAACATTTAAAATTATTTTTTTGAATACTTGATTTTTAGCCCTTAAGCAATGACATATTCCATTAAACTGTTAGTTTTATAATTGTATATAGTTTTATAGCACATACACACACACACACACACACACACACACACACACACACACACACACACACACACACACACACACACATATATATATATATATATATATATATATATATATATATTAGTTCTTTTTATATTATTCTTTATATATATATATATATATATATATATATATATATATATATATATATATATATATATACACATATATTATGTGCATAGTATATACTTCATACTATTTTAGTTAGAGCTTAAACAGCACTACCTAAATTTGACTACACTAGCAGAATTGACAGCACTAGCAGCATTTGAAATAAACACATAATATATTTTTTTTCCTCTAAACATTCATTTTTATTTATTTATTTCCATTTATTCCTTCATGGTACAAAATTTTACACGAGAAGGACCTAGGGGGCCATACATAGGATGTACAGATGTAACACCTATAAAATCTTCATGTATATATATTTTGTAATAAATGCTTTCATTTTGAGGGATATTTTCAAACATTTTTTTATGTTTTACTGTTCATAAAAAATTAAAATTACTGCTATTTGATTACTAAAAAATTAATAGTTTATAAGATTTTGTTTCTTAGCATATATTTGTATCTTTTCCAAAAATTTAATGACATTTTTTTCCTTGAATTACGTTATTGTAATTAAAAAAATATAATATTGTATTAAAAAGACAACATTTGATAGTTTGTCAAAAAAGGTACAGTAAAATATTTTTGAAATAAAAAATTTGTAATGCATTTTGCTTTCTGTAGCTGAAATGAGAAGCTGATGGGTTTAGCAATCTCACCGTACCTCTAGCTCATACTATTCTCATTCATCTAGCCAATACACACTCTGTATAACCTGGCTAACTCTAAAGTGTAAAGTGACCCATGCTAATGACACCGACCTTATAATATATCAAATGGATCCCTGGCATACCTGGTAACCTCCCAGTGCACTTTAGCCTTACCAATGTATACAGAGCTTTGTATGGGCAGACATAATTTCTCAGTTTCCTTAGGTATTCATGTTCCGATGAGTAAAAATATGAATATAATGAGCAGGAACTCATCGCACAACAAAAAGTTAGCCAAATGGAGCACAACTTCTGTGATGATGGTCAAGAGTAAGGGAGAAAAATTGAAAGGCAGTTAGCAGAGCAATCATCTGCAGGTACCTTAATAAAGAACTGGAAAGTTACCAGTTAGAAGTAGAACACTTACCCATCTTGAATACTCTCCAAATCCTAGACTTTATGAAGAAACTAATACTGGAGAAGGTAGTGTAACTGAGCATCTCAGAAATATATAGTTGGGCACAATTGTTTATGTTATAATAATATGAAAATATATACTAATTATGTTAATATTTTATGCTTTTTTACCTTTTCTAAAAATAGCAGTCTGTCAGATCCTATGATAGGTTGTTTTTACTGAAATATACAATCATGATACCAGCTGAAGATTAACACATTAAAAAAAACATAGTATCTACTTGCAAGAAGATTTGTGGACATTTCAGATCCAGATAGCCAGCTCTAAGAAAATAGGTCACAAGATATTACAAAAAATATTTTAAACGTGTTCTTACCTTGTTTGTAATTAGTCTGGAATCATTGGAACTAGTAGAATGAACTGACTCTTCAGTTACCTCTTCCTAAAACCGAAAGAGAATTATAAAACAATGAAGTTTTGGCAAGTAAAATTAAATTATGTTGAAATATTGCAAACATCATTGTATCATTTAGTTTGTACTAATGATTTAAATGAAGCACTTAAGCAGTCAAGCAAAATGTTCCCCCATATCCATACCTATCCGTTATAAATATTAATCCATACCAGTAGTAGTTTTGATAAAACCAATCTCTTATCCTCATTAGTCTGTTATAAAATAACATGTAACACAAAAGAACATATATATATATATATATATATATATATATATATATATATATATATATATATATGAATCACTGATTTATTGACTTACCCATCACTAAATTTATTAAAATAGCAATAGCTAAAAAGTTATAATTTTGCATCCAGGTTTTGGTGCTAAGAAAGGATTTCAAAATTGACCAATTGAAAGTGGGTTAAAATCTATTTTTAACACTTTATAAAGTCAATATAAATTAAATATGCCAATAAAAATGTTTACAGAGTAATTACTACATAATTGAATTGGAAAGATGCAAGTTCCTGACACTCTAAGAGAAAGTTCTTGGACAATTAGCATGAATGATTTATTTCACTTCCTAAGCTTTTCTTGATAGATCCATAGCAAAACGTGGGTACACATTTTGTATATTATTTTTAAAACTAATAGATAATAATTTTAATAATTAAATAAAAATCTAAAAGCCACTTACAATTGTAGAAATACTTGGTTTCATCAAACACGTATTTCGTTTGGTATTATTTTCCTCCTGAAACAACCAAAACAATGATATGACTTTTTATTATTAAACATAAAACAGTTATAAGCTAATGTTTTATTATTCAGTGTACAGTAGTTATTTATAAATACTTTATTATTCAGTGTATAGTAGTTACAAATGAATATTTAATTACATTAGACACTATAATAATTTCTGTTATGGAATAAATATGGAAAGAAATATAACTTTGAAATTAGTGAAACAATGAATTTAAGAACAAATTTTGTTCAGCTAAAGGACGTCATCAGTACTGAAATCATCTACTCCACTACTTTTGTATGCAAGCAACAAGGCACCATTTGAGTGGATTTTGAAAGATAGACTTTAATTAATAAAAGTCCTTCTGAAATTAGGTGGCACATACACTAAGTTAAATGTGCTATTTTGTTTGTCTTATGACGTTTTGTTGTTTGTTTGTTGTGTATTTCTGTGGGAATTTTATTTTTATATATAGTCTTAATCGATAGAGGCAGCTGAAATGAGAAGCTGATGGAAACCCACTGCTTAACAGCGATCTCACCGTACCTCTAGCTCATACTATTCTCATTCATCTACCCAAGACACACTCCAAATAACCTGGCTAACTCTAAAGTGTAAAGTGACCCATGCTAATGACACCGACCTTATAATACATCAAATGGATCCCGGGCATACCTGGTAACCTCCCTGTGCACTTTAGCCTTAACAATGCATACAGAGCTTTGTATGGGCAGACATAATTTCCCAGTTTCCTTAGGTGTTCATTTTCCCATGATTAAAACTATAAATATAATAAGCAGGAACTCATCACACAACAAAAAGTTAGCCAAATGGAGCACAACCTCTATGATGATGGTCAAGAGTAAGGGAGAAAATTGAAAGGCAATTAGCAAAGCAATCATCTGCATTTTTTTTTGGTGTTTAACGTCCGACTATT
The DNA here is from genome assembly GCA_022606455.1 of Callitettix versicolor. Taxonomy (NCBI): domain Eukaryota; kingdom Metazoa; phylum Arthropoda; class Insecta; order Hemiptera; family Cercopidae; genus Callitettix; species Callitettix versicolor. Next base: position 22,594,863 of record CM040183.1, on the reverse strand, counting down.
GTGCACACTTGGGCTAGTGCAGACGATGGGGTGATTTATAGCATATGAAAATGCCAAGCCCTGGCCAGGAATCGAACCCGGGTCCTCGGGGTGAAATCCTAATATGCTATCAACTATGCCACACAGGCGGCTAACAATCATCTCCTGGTACTTTAATAAAGAAGTGGAAAGTTACCACTTAGAAGTAGAACAGTTACAATCTTGAATACTCTCCAAATCCTAGACTTTATGAAGAAACTAATAATGGAGAAGGTACTGTAACTGAACATCTCAGAAATATGAAGAGGGGGCACAATAGATCTATAAGATCACAGGGCAATAGCAATTCTAGAAAGTCACTCATTCATGCATATTTATTTTATCAATTGACAAGTGGACATAGTTTACGAAGAGTCAAGACATATTCATGTAGAAGCAAGACAATGCAATAACTTTGAAGCTGTTTCCACAGGAATCCCGAAGACTATTTTACTCCTAAATATGTTTAGGTAATTTTAATCAAACAAATTAAATATTGTGATTTGGTACTTTAATAAATTTGGAAATGTTATAAGAAGCTATAATGAATTAGTTATAATAGTGATAACATGATGCATATTACAATAGTTATTGAAATGATGAGTTAATTGTTTATTCTATGATGAATACTGAAAAAATCTTACCTCTTCTAGTTCAATGGACAATTGTTGATACTTATCTATTGACTCAGTACTGTCTATATCTATGTTTTGGAAATTATGGATGGAACTACTTGCATAAATGGTCTTGTCTTCATCTACCTCCACTGAAGGTCCTGTTTCATCTATAATATTTTCTTTATATCTCTGGCAATCATTTGTACCATGATTAATTGGATTTAAGATACACTTGTCTTCTAATTTTTCTAATACCTTCTGTTCATTAGTATAACAATCAGTATAATCTTTCCATATAGATTTATTTTCACTTAAGTTTTTTACTTCATGTGTATCTTTTGTTTGCTCTTTTCTACTTGTTGCCATGCGCATCTTCAAATCGCCTGAAGGAGGAATATCTAAGGAATTACCTTTAACTAGTTGTTCTAATAATTCACCTTTCTTACTTTTTGTACAGTTTTCGTAATTTGGTAAATTGGGTTTATTTGATAACAAACTGAAGTTATTTTCATTGTCTGTTTTTTCCAAGGTCTCGCTTTCATAACTATTGAGGTATTTTGAATCAAAAACCCCTTCGTCATTTATTTTTTCTAATAACTCTTTTTCTTCATTTTTTGCAAATTTTTTAAAATCTAAAGAATTGGGTGTAATGCGAGATATAACACTTTCCTCATTAATTCCTTCTAAATATTTCACTTCATCACTTTTTATACATTGCTCGATGTTTTCATATGTAGAATTACTTTCAGAAATGTTATTTTCAAATAACTTCTTCTTGTTATTTTCTGTACAACTTTCATAATCTTCTGAACATGAAACGTTCCTTTTAAGCTATTATATCTATCTTTTGAAAATTTCAATTCATCACTTTCTATACAACTGTTGAAATTCTTTGAAGTTTTTTTATTTATGTTTGATCGACTGCCTTCGCCTGTTTCTTTTAATAATTTAAATTTATTGTTTTTCACATAAGTATTAAAATTTGCAGACGGTCTACTTGTCCCTGAAATACTGGTTTTATTTAGGATGTGTAATTGTTCCTTTTCCTTTTGAAGCACACAATTTTGTCTTATTCTGCTTTGACAATGATTTTCATTTTCCGTAGTACAAGAATTACTTACTTCAGATAAATTTAAATCTTCTATACAAAAACAGTCAACACTAGAAGTTGTACTACTGCCACACAATTCAAAACAATAATTACTAATTGCACTAATTTGGGACAAGTTGCTAATTTCTTTTTTATCAGATTCAGTGTTTAAGATTGATATACTTCTTTTCCCTGTAGTTTCTAATTTGACTTTATTAATGCTATTTTCTAAAGGTTCCTTTTCTGATAGTGGTGACAGTTTATGTCTAACAGTAATTTTTCGCCAGCTATTATAACTTGGATAATGTTTCTTGTCTAATTTCGTACATTTTGTATTATTGTTAAGAACCGAACAATTACTTCTACACTTTTTCATCGTGTCTGTATATTTTTTCTTATCCTTAATGATGTTTATGTCATTTTGTAAGGAAAGAGATGGTTTTAGTGAAGAATTTTGTGTATTTTTACTAAACAAGCTACAAAACTTTTCATTTGGTTTCTCGTTTGGGATAACTGATTTGACAATGCATTTATATCTCTGACTCCAAATTTCTTTTCTTTTTAACAAAAGTTTTGGTTGCATAAATGTAGTAGCCTCAGAAACGTGCATTCTATTTTTGAAATTTTCTGATACTTTTCCTTTTGATTGTGATTTAATAGAATAAAAAACATTGCCACTAACTAATTTGCATGTGTGAATTATTTTTGGTTTATTATTTACCACTTCTGTTTTTTTATAATTAATATTTTTAACGTTAACATTTACCAGACTTTCTTCCTCATTTTCGATTAGGTTAGTTTTGCTTATACTTCTTTTTACAACAATAGGCTGAATACAGTTTTCTTCAGAACGGTTATAGATTGGTGTATGAGATTTTAATGTATTCTTATGATTATCATTTAAAAGTGAGAATAATTTACTTGATTTTTGCAACTGTTTGATATTTTTATCATAAAAAGGAAATGATTTGCTGTTGAAATTCTTAATTGAATCAAAACATTCATCGTTAACTGTACAATTAGCAATAATAATAGATTCAGGAATCATAGGTATTTTGTGTTTAATAGGTAATTGAAAAGGTGGATGAATGCCCTCAACCTCTTCAGATGGTAGGCCTATTACACTTTTATTTGCTGCTGTTATTTCAATGTTTAATCTGTAAAAAATAAACAACACTACACATACTGTATATGTAACAATTATTTTATCATAATAGACAGTATCGAGTTTCAATAAAATTTTTGTTTACCTTAAAAAAATTACAAATTTGCTTTTATCATACAACCATGAGTAATTTACATTCAATATATTTCTGCCAATCCCAGCATTAAATGTCATCCTTTTTCATTGGCACATTTTGGAGTACATCTCCATTTTCAAAACCCATTTATGAAGTTGAATCCATCTATTTTTGTGAGATTCTGTAAAATAATGGTTTACATGGGTTCAGATCTAGCTTCAAGTAGAAGCTACCACCTAGAGCAGCAGATTTTAGTGGGAGGAATATTTTGCAATGTTAAAATTTAAACAAACAAATGTTAAATTACGATATTTGAATGTTATTTACATAAAAAATATAAGCAATTATTTTTTAAATTTAAGAAATAGCAATAAAAACATTTACAATTTTTGTGTAGTTTGTGTTTAAAATACAGCTGCAATTTATAATAAACCTTGTTAGGTTTTATTCACAAATTGATATTAATGAATGGTGCAAAAACATTACAAAAACTTTTTCGTGTTCAATTGTTTACCCAAAATTTTTTTTCAAAGTTATCAACAAGAAAAATTGAAAATCAACAAAATTTTAGTCACATAAGAAGATTATGAAGATTCATTACTCAATTTTGTATTTTATATTAAAGAAATTTATGGCTTTAGAGCAAATAAAAAATAGGAAAACCAACAAGAAGGCATCAAAGAATAATTCTTTTACTTAAAATTTGCTGTAATGACATTAGTTATGATCAAAATTTGTTATTCATCTGACAATCCAATTTTGAGAAATGCTGATTTTTTTCTTTTACTTTCTTAACTCCTAAACAGATCTTGGGGGTATTTTTCATACAGCAACCCTTCAGTTTTATTTGTGTACTGCTTTATTTATTTGAATTATTACAAAATTAATGATTCGAATGTGCTAATTTTTTTTAAAAATTAGGTTGATTTTCCAGTTCTTCTGCAAAAACTCCAATATTTTCTGGGGATATAATTGAATGTGAGAATGTTTCTGTGGTGTTATAGCACCCAATATTTTGAAATTTATTACAATGGTCAGCTAGTTAACAAATTATTGAGAGTAAGTCTATACAAAAAGAACGTTTACATAATATCGTATTATTAGTGCTTCACATAAATTTTTCTTGGAGCAGCCAGCCCACTTATGACAAGCTTTAAAATTAATTGTACCTAGGGACGCTTCAAGTGCTTTAAATAATTGTCTTTATTTCATCATTCAACTATGAATTAAGTTTCAATAGGCAGAGCTCTAATTATATCTGATCCATATTAGACTACCAATTAATTCATTTTAAAATGTTTTGACCGGCTACCTTTTTTTAATTATTATTATTATATTTATATGTACACTGCTTTTTACTTATAACATTTTACATTTTTTTTAATACTAACTTGAGGCCTTTCAGTAGTAAATGTTGTTATTTCAGCCTTTGTAAAGCCTCAAATTTAATTAACAGCAATAAAGTTATTTCAGTAATTTGTAATTATTAAACATTAGTAAGCCAGTTTAAACAATTAGAAAAACTAAACTAGTAGGCATTCCAATACTTAATTTTTACATAAAAATATTTAAATACACAAACCTACCAGATGGAAATAAATATTTCTTTAGGTTTGTTGTATTAACTTTTAGGTACACTAGATTTTAATTTTTTAAATTATCAGTCATTTTCTGATACTGGATTGCATGTGTTTTTAAATTATCAAGAAACATGCTAAAAGAACTAAGTAATAATTTTAAGTACTTTCAATACATTGTTTGTTTATATATATATATATATATATATGTTTGTGTGTGTGTGTGTGTGTGTGTGTGTGTGTGTGTGTGTGTGTGTGTGTGTGTGTGTGTGTGTGTGTGTGTGTGTGTGTGTGTGTGTGTGTGTGTGTGTGTGTGTGTGTGTGTGTGTGTGTGTGTGTGTGTGTGTGTGTGTGTGTGTGTGTGTGTGTGTGTGTGTGTGTGTGTGTGTGTGTGTGTGTGTGTGTGTTTGTTTTAACAAAGATGAATGCTCATATTTTATGAGTATAACAGGAGATGATTTTTTTTTATTGGTGACTAAATTAATGTTTAACTCATATTTAAAAAAATCTTAAAATACTTACTTCTCGTTAATTGTAGGTCTTTTTTCATCTCTAGTAAATTTTAATTTCCTATTTAAATCATGTTTCTTTTGCTGCAAATAACTTGAAGGTTTATAACGTGTGTCTATAAACATAAGGATATTATATTATTATTACTATAGAGATTGACACTAGGTATCACAGAAAAAAAATATTTGTATTATTTGTAGAAGAAATTTGTGTTCAATGTTTCTCCAAAATCTTGTAAAGTTTGGCATTATCAAAGTTAAAACTAATGACTTGTAAACAGTTGAATTGAAGAAGTCTATGCTATTTTTCTGATTGTTATTTAAATCCTTTTTTTATTACATACAAATATTGTAATTATATTACATAATTATCAGACCTAAACAGGATTTAAGAATAAATATATTGACGATGTTTTCATATTTTGTCAACCTATTTACTTACTGGAAATTTGACATCCCAAGATAAAAAAAAATGTTGGCCTATATTACAGTAAATTAAGAAAAAACATTATTGCCTTGTTATTTCACTAAAAAACACAATGCTTATTTAACATTTGGCAGAATCATTGTCAATCTTAAATTTAAATTTATGTCAACCCATATAATTTAAGGTTTCACTATCTGAAATAATGTTCAATTTATGTTATGTTCAAATAATGTTCAATAAAAGTCAAATTTCACTCAGATAACCTTCCACATAGAAATTATTTATAATTGGAAAGAAAGCATTAAATTTAGAATAGGCCACTCTTCTACTACTTGTTTGAGGTATAACATGATGGAATTAGCAAAAATTAAACGGAAATTAATGAAAATTCATACCTATGACAATTCTCATTTTTCTTTTAGACAATTCTTTATTAGAACAATTACCTGCTGCCATAAAAACTGTCATTAATTACAACAAACAATAATAATTAAGTGGAAAATATTATACTGTGCTAGTGTATATTATCCGCACCTGATACAGAAAGAATTAAAACTCTTTATTTTAATTACAGACTAGAAACAAGGCCAAACTTTGAGAAAGTCAAATTGGATTTTTTTTTGAAAATCAGCAAATCTGGAGGTAATAAGTGAGCAACATTAATATCTACAAAACTTAAACAGAAATAAAAAATAACCTAAACATATAGTCAACATTTCACTGTACTTTGAGGAAATTAAAAGGATAAAATAGTGGAGAGTTCAAGGCCCAGTAAACTTACAAAAATAATTTTAAAATATGAAAAGCCTATAATAATATGTAACACTTGCCAGCTGGCTTATGCCTGATTTATGTTTGGCCAGAAAATTGTTGAGAGATCACATTTTTGTTGATCACATTGGTGAAATAGTTCAGTAAGATAATTTTAAAATTGATGTTAACATGATTTTGGGATCATGCAAATGATAAAAATTAAGAGATTTTAAATGCTGTATCACCTTGATCATGCCAGCATAGAGGAGGAAATTCAAAGCAAAATCAGTACATCAGGAAACAATTGTGCTATTGAGAAAATATATTAGAGGAGAAATTGTGACTCTGTTAAAAGAATAAAAAAAGTAAATTTCTTAAGGATTATTCATTAGACTGAATTTGTAGTTCACTGTTTTAAGCAGTATTATCAGGAATTCAATAACTTTACCAGTTCAACATGTAGCACTGAAGGAATGAAAGGTGAATAAATTGTCAATATCAATGCTGAGACCAATTATGCGTACATGCTGAGCCTAATACTCAGCAGATGTAAATCAAGCTATTAAGGACAATAATTTACCTGTTGTCGATCCACTAGACCTTGATTTATTTGTAAATGAACTTCGATACTTTTTCTTCTTTACTCCAGGTGAAATTGATTTAGGTTCAAGAAGAGACATTTCTTCGTCAGTTAATGTCATCTGGAAAAAATAAAGTACATTACATTTCAAACATCATGCTTTGATAATGGTGGTGGTGCTAATGGTAATGATAATATTTATAATTATTTTTATTAATATTAATAAAAGAATAAAAAGTATAACTATTTTTATAAATTAATATTTTTACTTATGCCAATTAAACTTTAAAAACAATTTTTTTAGAAAGAAAAATTATAATATGAAAAATTCTAACTTGACTTAAATCATTCTACAATACAACAAAATACAAATTCGTAAAGAGCATTGTGATATGATGTACCCTTTCCCACAAAATAAAATAAACTAATTTGATATGAACGGGAGATTATCAAACTAGTGTAATTACTTTGCTCTGATTAATATTTTGGTAATATTGCTACCATTTCAGGAGAGAAACCAAACACAACTTTTCATTTTGTGGCATTTTGTGGTTTTCTTTTTTTAGTTATACAACAAAAGAAAAATATTTGTTTGAAATAAAAATGTTAAAATTAGAAGCGAACAACTTAAATAACAAGTTCAATAATAATTCATTAGTTTTACATACCTTATCCTCCATTGCTATTTGCTGTTTTATTTTATTTCCCTTTTCTGCTGCTATTGCTGAATTTTTATGATCTTTTCCTAAATTAATTTTTAGAGTTGCCTCAATTATATTTTTCTTCTGACGTGTTTTCTGTTCATATGAAATCTGTAATATTTCAAATTTTGCAATATAATTTAACAACAATTTGTCATTTTATATATTATAGACTCTAAATATTTGATATACAATGGTTCTCAATTTTGGGATTTATTCAAAATGTTAAGTGCTATGCTTGGCAAATTTCAAATAGATTTTTTTCAAACTGATGGATTGTAATATTAATTCTGGGTCTATAACATGTATCGATTCTATTTTTAAAATGGTTACTTCATGATGGAATATTTACCTTTCTAATTTGGTCAAGGAAGGAATATATCATTCCTTATTTGCTGGAATTATCAGAAAATATAAAATTCAAACCACTTTTAATATAAAAAAAGCAACGATAACAACATACGAACCGAAGAAATCCATTAGGTCCTAAATTGCTCTCAGAACACTAAAAACTGCCTTTACAGTATAAAATGTGAATGTGATAGGTGCAACAAAAAATAGCGCTAAAAGTAAGAATAAATGAACACAAAAATAACACACTGTTAGGCCTAGCAGATAGATTGAAAATAGCTGAACAAATACAGTCTGAAAATCATAAATTTAATTTAAGGAGGAGAATATCTTATATAAATGGAAAATAGTTGTATGTTTATAAACAAAATTATGGGTAGGCCTATCAGCCAAACCACTTAGAAATAAGGCCCTTGTGGCCTATTTTATAAAGACCACTTATTAAAAATGAACTTAAGTTTTAAAATAACGTAATTTTAAGTTTAAAAGTGCTGATATTTAAATGATAAGAGAAAATGGGATATTACTAGATCACAAGCTAGAAAATTGAAATAGAGGGACAGATGGTGACAATAACCTTATTCAGTTTTGTCAACAAACCTGAGGCAGTTTCAGACAACAATGCCTCCACCTGTTTTTGGCATCAGGTACAAACATAAATTGTTTATTTACTGTTGTTTTGTACAAATCCCTTTCTGATGTGGTATTTGCTAGTTATTTTGTATAGTGTTTCCGTTTTGTTTTCTTGGTGACTTATTGGTTTCTGATCACATGTAAATCTCATTTTTATTATTTTTTTTAGGCATCTCGGCTTATGTTCCAGTTTCATACTTTTAGTTTAAGTTAGGTACTTGAGAACAGGAGTTGATATATATTCTTAAAGTGCTATATAATGCTTTATAAACACAAATAATGATAAATGCCCAAAATAAACTGTAAATAATAACATAAATATACAATCATTAAGTAACAATTCTAAAAACACAAAAAGTATCTCTTTTTTATATGTTAATTTAAAGTACTTTTCGATTCCATATTGCTACCACTTTTATTACAAGAAAAAAAATGTATGAAATGTATAAAAAATATATTGAACATATATATATCTGTTGATATCAGAATATATATATCTGTTGATGTTATGAATTTCATAAAATTTGTTCATAAAAATATACACAATAAATAAAAAACAAACTTTCTAAGTGAAAATTAATGAATTTTTTTGAAAAGTTGATTAGTTTAACATTATATTTTTTTACTTGAACTTTATTATATTGTTTAATGTTGAAACTGTTTTACAGTTTGTCACTTCCTGTTGCTGCTGTAGCATAATAGCTATTTTACTTAATCTAGAAGTTAAAATAAATTAGTCGTATAAACACATTTAAAAAAATGAAAATACTAATTAGTCATTAGTTATACTTGTGATTATTAAACTGATATAAGAATACTTATTAATAATAAAAAATCAGTTACTTTAATGGTACACTACTTACCTTCTTCATGAGATAATATTCATTTTGTAGAATAAATCTAAATCGCCGATTCATTGCTTCTTTTATTTCTTCATTTTTTTCTATTGTTTTATGTAATATTCTTCTTGGATACTGTAAAATTAATATTTACGTAGTATAGATAATATGTATACTATCTATTTTATATGTAATAATAATAATAATAATAATAATAATGTGTTGTTATAATATTCAATATAGAATATGTAAATATATGTATATGTTAGAGTAGGATAAATGTATGAGGATTGTCTGTACAAATCAAATTAACACATTATTTCCTGATATAATTAGTATGAGCTGTAATACTGTATTATCTAATATAGTACATTGTCTTAGAAAAAAAAGCTCAGACTGTGACTTAAATCATACAACTGATTTAAATTAAAATAATTTATGCTGTGCTTGTTTGCAGACTATTTTGATCAAATTAACAAATAAACACAAAATAATAATCTTTATTGGAAAACATAAACTGTCTCTGACCTAATTTTTGTTAGTACTAATTTTTTGTATCCGTTTTTTTTATTTCATATTTTTTGCTAGTAAGTGCTAGATCTATTTTGCTAATTTTTGTAACCTAATTTTTGTATTTATTATGAAAATTAAATAGCCTATATTACAATAAAACTATTTAAAAAATTGGAAAAGAAATATTTTTAAATAGTAGGTCAAGCATTTAACAATGTTAACAATCAAAATCTATTAAGTGGTGATATAACCTAAAACTATAAATATATGTGTAGGCCTATTTTTCTAAAATAGCTTTTGCATAGAAAACATTGGCTTCTATTAGATTAAAATATGTGTCTAGACAGTGGAAAGTTGTGTAGGTGATTATGATTACGAAGTCAGGGAAAGCTTTGTTAAAGTTGTTGTTGCTGATAAATTTTTTTATTTGTAGATTGAAATAAAAATTGTCACCTATAAATATTCCAAATAGAAAAATAAAGTCTTCTTTTTAATGACACTCAGCTTTTAATGATGATTTAGGTAGAAAGATAAGATCTATTATTTAAATCACTTAATTATGAAATGAAGTGTGTGTGTGTGTGTGTGTGTAAGACGGTAAATTTATGGCTGAACAGCAGAAATCACAAATCACAGATATTAGTATGTAGGTTTGTCTTTACATTCCCAAAACGGTTTTAGAGCTACATATTTTTGATTTTGAAATACTGGGATAGTTTCTAATAATTGGTTCATTAAATTATGGTAAACTTTTTGTCATAACGTAAGTCACTGAAACAAATTTGAAATAAATGAAGTTTACAGTTCAGGAATAAATTGAAAAAAGTAATACATATTGACTGCTAGGTTTTTTTTTCATTTTACTGTGGACATTTTTTATTTTAAAATTTTGTTGGAGAACCATTGATTTGAGTTGATTGATTTTCCATATTTCTGTGTTCAAACATTTTGGAGAAATTATAAAGTGTGTGTAACTGCACAATGTATTTATATTCAGAGAATAATATCTTGTATCATCAATACTTACGTCTAATGTGATGTACAGAAACACTCCCACTAACAGAATGATAATCCTGAACACTATGTCTTTAAAGTCATCTTGAATTTGTAGTCCTGGAATATGACTGATGTCAAACAGTTTTAATACTGAAACATTAACAATAAAAATGTTGTACAAACTTCTAAGAAAGTAAGAATCTACATTTTTTTTCTCCAAAAATTATGGTTTATAGATTTCTTAAAAATTGATGGACAAAAACAATTACACCCCACAGGGGGATGCAGACTAGCTGCACCTATTGAGAGGATTTAGATGTCCCTCGCAGTACCCGAGTCTAACACATACTTACACTTACAACACTACACTTATAACTTACATTTAGGGAGGCAATAACAGCCTCAATGTGCTTTTCACCTTAAACACACACACACACAAACAAACAATTACAAACAGTGATAAAAATTATAAGTTCTACATATTATTTTTCTTTAATTTAGTTTGTTTTACACGAAATATTGAAAAGTTAAACAAAAATGGTTGCTTACAAATGTCTAGCAGATTTTTTCAATTCATTCTTTAATGTAATTTTTATTTATGTCAAATTTTAAAAAAATATTTGAAAATTCATACATTTCTTCGTTTTGTTGTCAAGATTTAAAAGTAATCCGAAAATTTTATGATCGATGTGCATAGGGTAAATAAAACTATTACAAGCTGAACAAATTATATATAATTGTAACATTGAAATTACATGGTGTATTTCAATCATGTAGACTTACATTTCTACAGGACCAAAAAATCTTATTATAAATTACATTTTTATTTATTTTCGACAATTAAAAATATAATATTCATGTTTATTATATTTTTATTGAACGTTTTACATAAATATTGTTTTATGTTTTATTGTGTTTAATATTGTTACTTAGTGGTAGTTAAGGCATATTTATGTAATTGTTTCTTTTATTGAGCCATCATTTGTGTTTATAAAAAATACAAGACATGTTGAGAGTTTGGATCAAGTCTTGTTCTCAAGTCACTAATTTAAAACCTAAACATGAAACTAGAACATAAGCCTAGTCTATGTTAAAATAACATAGGCATAAGCATAGTATATGCCTTGGTCTATGTTAAAATTACCTAAAAGCGATTAGGTCTAGTAGATAAATCTAAAATTGCAAAAATCTATATGGTTCCAAAATCCTACAAAGAGGGATTTTGTATATATGGAACCAAATATATATGGTTCCAAGGAAAAATAATACACGGAGGGAGAAAATAACGTATATAAATGGAAAATAATTGAAGCTTCATACATAAAAATAATAAAGAACTCTATCAGCCAAAACAGTGTACAAATAAGGATTCTGTGGTTACCCTTTATTAAAAATTAAAATTAAAAATAAACATAACTTAAAATTTAAAAAGGCTAAGTACTAATAGTTAAAGAAGAAGGGACATTACTAGATCTCATGCTAGAAAATTGAGAAGAGTGGAAACTTTATATGTCAATAACCTTGATTAGATGAAGGCCTGGTGTTGGAAGGTACAAACATCAGTCAGTAATTTACTGCTGTCTTGTACAGACCTTTCCTGATATGGTATTGATGAATTATTTTGCAGCATTTTTGTTTTGTTTTCTTGATAACTTGTGATTTCCTGATCACATATAAGTTTCAGTTTTATCTCTGTTTTGACCACTCAAAAATTGCCCTGGGTATATTTTCTTATTTTTGCAATACTCTAGACAATAAAACCTGTTAGTATTTTAACATAGGCCTAAGAATCTTATGTTTTACTTGCTATATTTAGGCTTTAAGTTAGGCACTTGAGAACTTGGTAGTTGATCCATTCCATATTATATTAAAGATAAACATGAAAAGTGAGGTTAATTTTTGTTATACCTAACACAAATAATGTAGGCTTATTTAAATTTAAAATACTGCTTACCATTAGACATCATATTAAAACAATTTATTAAAGATTATTTCAATAAAAATTTAACAAAAATATTTTAAATATGATGAAGTAATCAAAAAATTGTAATTTAAAATTTACCAAATCAAAATTAGGCCATATTGTTGAAGATTAAGTGCAGATTAATTTTCTTCTTCTTTAGTTTCTTAGTATAGTTCTATGCCTTTATAATCTGAAAGGTTTAAAGGTTCATACTGGAATTTAAAGAAGTTGCAATACAATTTCTAATATAACTGTAAACCATAACTGTATTAATTAAACCATTAGATATCAGCATTGCTATTCTTGTTTTGAAAAACATAAAATTAAGAAATTGTATAAACTTTGAAAGTATGTAAAATATGAAATTATTAAAAATGTACATTAATAAATAATATGATTTTATCATAGGCACTGAATTGCATGTTTATTCAATCATATTAAGGTTTAAACCTACTTGCACTGTCCAGTGGTTCATCACTTATATTGTTAAGGATACCTTGACTTCAAAACTCTTACAGTTTCATGATCAGACTGCACAATTAGTTAATTCTCTTTATGGAGATCATCATAAATCAAATAAAACACATTAAGACATAACACAACACAACTTTTATACAAAACATGGGCGAACAAAGTTTATTTTGGTCAAATTAACACCACTGTGCAACTCGTATACCAGTTATAATGTAGACTTGTGAGTCTGGTATCTTAAGAACTTTTACAGCACAAAGGTATGTTAAGGTCAATGAAAAATTTTGATGCTCTGTTAGGGAATTGTGCATTGTAGTAGCATATACAAAGCTTGTTGGTAAGTTAAAAGCTTATGTCCACTGGTTTAAATACAGACTTCAAGAGATCATCAAGCCTAAACACTTAACGTTAAGAGATGAAATTATTTTTGCTGAAGTCTTATTTTAAAAAAATGTCATAATATGGTCTCCAAAAATATCAGTTACCATCTCCAAGAAGAGGGTTTTAGTTGTTATTTTAACATACATACTTTGTGCCAATTAGACTAATGAGGACAAGGGGCAGTAACTGCAATCTAGAATCTAATATTTGGAGGTGCATGGAAGATGGTGGTCTTTTTGAACATCTGTAATAACAAACTTAAACCAAGTAAACGTTTTGTATAATATTAATCATTTTATCAAATCCTGCTTTAGAAAAGGAACTTATTGGTTTTATTTATTTATTTTATCTTTACATCTGTATTTTGTAAAAGAACCTGTATAATGTCCAACCACAATAGTGTCTTGCTTTTTAGCAAATTTCTATTGGAAAATGAGCTAATCTAGGGGCCATAATATTAAAATCCATACCTAAGATATTTTAATTGTTTTAAAAAATTTCTGATGTTCTCATTTTTTCCAATTTGTTTAAAATGGCGGCCGTTTAAAATATTTACCACCAAATGTCTCGAAAAGTCTTAAAACAATATATATATATATATATATATATATATATATATATATATATATATATATAATTCCGTAAGGTTAATTTTGAAAACAATATATTTTGAGAGACTTTGTACGTTGTAGAAAGGTGGTTGAAGTTAGTTTTAAAGGTCTTTGTTTCGAATTTGAGGATAAGCCATGCATCCTTTCTTAATAAAGCCCTTAAAGCTGTAAAGGATGAAAATATCCATGTGTAATAAATGGTAATGATAAGGCGTAAATAGTAATTAAGTTCTAATATTGGTTTATGTGGTAAAGAGAGTATAATTTTCGTAACAGCTGATAATAAAAACCAAAATTATAAATTTACAACAAATTATTAACAAAATTTGTCAATAAAAAGAAAATTATAAATAATTCATATTTAATATTGGCTTCTATGGTTTCAGTTTAAAAAAATAAATAAATGGTTTATTCAAAAAAAAAAAAAAAAATGGCATAAAAATTTTCGTCTTTTTTATTATAGAAAATCGAATGACTTTTTTCAGGAGGAGTATAGCGACACATACGGTTTGTTCAAATGTGTGAAACTTTAAGCAATATATTTACACCATTTATTACGCTAATAAAGATTGGAAATGTTTTTTTAGCAAAACATGTTGTAAGAAACAACCAAAGAAGGCAGAGTGATTTATTTTGGCGGGAGAACGGCGTAGGGTAGAGGTGATCTAGGGTTAATATTAACGAAAAAGTGAACATAGCGCTTACATAAATAAATCTGGGTGACTTATGGCCGGGACTAAATTGTGTCGCATTCGGCAACGAAGAAAAAAATAAATTTACCTGATGAAGAAAAAAAAAATATTATTCTGTGACTCGTTGTTATAAGAAATTTGATTTATTTTCGTGTGGATGTTGGCATTAGCCTCATTTTTATTTGTTTACAGTACAAAGTATGTTGAAAGTATGATTACTGTAAAAGAATATTGTGAAAAAATATATTTTAATGTTTTTTTTGTAACAGCTGATAATAAAAACCAAAATTATATATATACACGAGGTGTGTTCAGAAAGTAACGAGAATTTTTAAATTTCGCGGGCTTTGAGAGTTCGATTGATAAACATTTTTTTTATTATGTTGGTATACATGCCCTTGAAGTATGATAAAACTTTCAGCTGTTTTCGTTGTTGACTTTGTCTGTGACAGCCACTAAGATTAGACGTGTTTTTATGAGCTCGGCGATTTTAGTTTGTTAAAAGAAATGGATCAAAGAATTTGTATCAAATTTTGCGTAAAAAATGGAATAAAGTGTAACAAAGTGTATGAAATGTTAACAAAGGCCTATGGTGAGACTGCTATGAGTAAAGCAAGAGTTTACGAGTGATATATGCGTTTCCAAGAAGACCGTGAAGACGTTGAAGATGATGAACGCCCCAGCACATCAGCAACCGATGAAAACGTTGAAAAAGTGAAAGAAATGGTTATGAACAATCGCTGAATCACAATTAGAGAGGTCGCTGATGATGTTGGCATATCGATTGGATCATGTGATGACATTGTTTCCAATGTTTTGTGTATGAATCGCGTGGCAGAAAAATCTTTCCAAAATTGTTGAATTTTGAACAAAAACAGCGGCGAATGGAAGTTGCTCAGGAGTCACTAAATGAAGTCAACGACGATGCAGGATTACTGAAACCTATTATAACAGGTGACGAAACATGGGTTTACGGATATGACATCGAAACTAAGGCTCAATCATCCCAGTGGAGGCATTCTGGCGCGCCAAGATCGAAAAAGGCTCGATAAGTGCGGTCGAACGTAAAGGTTATGCTCATTGTGTTCTTCGATATTAATGACATAGTACATCATGAATTCCTGCCACCAGGTGAAAGGGTCAATAAGGAATACTACATACAAGTTCAATGCCGTTTGCGTGAAGCAATTCGAAAAAAACGCCCGGAACTGTGGAAAAACAATTCATAGCTTTTGCACCACGATAATGCACCAGCTCACACTTCATTGCTTGTCGTGAATTTTTGGCCAAAAACAGTACTGTAACTACGCCCGAGCCTCCATATTCGCCATAGATGTCTCCGTGTGACTTTGTCCTATTTCCAAAAATAAAGAGAACCTTAACCCTAGAAACGCTGAACGACCTATAAGTCGTTTAAAATCCTACCTCTAAGTGCTGAGCGACTTATAAGTCGCTGAAAACACCGTTGCTTTAAAGGGAGTCGTTTTACAGCCGTAGATGACATTAAAAGCGCATCGCTGAAAGAACTAAAGGCTATATCAAAGATCGAGTTTGAGAAGTGTTTCGAAGATTGGAAGAAGCTCTGGCACAAGTGCATAATCTCCAATGGGGACTATTTTAAAGGCGACAACATAAATGTAGAAGAATAAATAAATATTTTGTTCAAAAATTTAAATTCTCGTTACTTTCTGAACATACCTCATATATATATATATATATAAGGCGAAAAGCACATAGAGGTTATATCGCCTCCCTACATGTAAGTGTGAGTGTAAAGTGTTAAAGTCGTAAATTTAGTGTTTGTAAGTGTGTGTGTTTGACTCGAGTACCGCGAGGTACGTCTAAATCCTCTCAATAGGTGCAGCTAGTGTGCACCCCTGCGGGGTATTTTCAATTTTAGCAAACGTAGTCGAAAACCTCAGCACATCTGATTAAAAACTCACGTGCTTCAACCAATTTTAATTAATTTTTTAAATTTTATATGAGAACGCCATTCTTTTGATAATAAATTTCTTTGAAACAAAAACTCTCGTCTTTATATCGCTCTTTATACTTGAACACTTATCTGTTGTGTTTATCGATCTCGTAAAACACAACCTGGATTTATTCTTTCTGTGAACCACAGCGCGGACAATAAAACAAAATTCCATTATCGCGAACGCATTCCGGGATAAAATCGGCGAATATAAACATCGTTCAATCGATACCAGCGGCAATCGAAATAAAATCTAACCGTGTGTAAAATTTATTTGTATTAAAGTCGTCCGCTGAACGATAAAGAATTATTGCTTTTCAATTCCATTCTATCTACATTACAAAACTTTAGACACCCTCAAGTGAATTTAATACTATGAGTACAATAGCAAGATTAAATAAATACATTTATCTGACACGATACAGATACGCACGTGAATTTATGTAATAGTAATAATAATAAACGTAACTTAAACTTTACAAAAAAATAATCATAAATTTGAAACTTTTTTGTTCGATGTTGAAAAAATGATGTAAAAGTTCAAGTAAATTTTTTCTTACATTAAAAAAAAATCATGATAGCAACATAGCAACCGGACCACTTATTTAAGTAATTAGGATTATGACCTATCTTCCCGTCAGTGGTCTATCCACTCACCTCGTAATGGCTTCCGCGGTTTCGAAACTATCATTTCATCTTCAGGCCGTGATACAAAATGTTAAATCCCTCTGTCGAGGTCGTCACAAAGTCAAACAAAACATTAAAAACACACATCATAAACACTGAGCACAATTACACGATTAAAATATGTACACGATTAAAACGGCGTGTCGTTTGGCCAAGCCGAAT
The DNA here is from genome assembly GCA_022606455.1 of Callitettix versicolor. Classification (NCBI taxonomy): domain Eukaryota; kingdom Metazoa; phylum Arthropoda; class Insecta; order Hemiptera; family Cercopidae; genus Callitettix; species Callitettix versicolor. The sequence continues at coordinate 22,577,076 of CM040183.1, read as the reverse complement.
TTTATCGTACATATTTTAATCGTGTAATTGTGCTCAGTGTTTATGTGTGTGTTTTTAATGTTTTGTTTGACTTTGTGACGACCTCGACAGAGGGATTTAACATTTTGTATCACGGCCTGAAGATGAAACGATAGAGTTTCGAAACCACGGAAGCCTTTACGAGGTGAGTGGATAGACCACTGACGGGTCATAATCCTAATTACTTAAAAAACATCCGCACAAAAATCTAGTTTGGAAATATAAGTATTATTATAATTTTTCAAAATCGGCTCGACACATTTTTTTAGATTTGGTCATGTATTTATAACTCAAGCCCGATTTTTTTTATCCACTCCAGAACCGTAAACTTCTGTTTCAAATTTATGAGTCATGAATAATTTATAATTTAAATGTATACAATTTTGAGAAATTGTGCTAGTTTTTTATTTATTTTCAACAGGTCTTGAACTTGATTTTGGGGGGATTTAGCGACCCGTACGTTTTGTTTGGGATTTTTGTGAATTGTATTTCTGCAAAATGTGATCGACATCGTTACAGCCGATTTTGAGGAATTTAAATTGTTGACAAAAAAGCTTGTTTTTGGAAAAAAATTAACGATTCATAGATACGGACAAATTAGTCGGTCTATTTAGTTTCGTGTCCAACGATGTGAAAACATACTTCGAAATAATGTTCCTGTCGACAGTCAAAATTCCGAAGCTATTAAATCAATTAGAAACTTGTTATATAAGTTACATTGTGAAGAGAAGCAATAAAATATAGCTAAAGTAACATTACCTGTACCCGTGTGTATCGACGCTCGCCGTAACAAATCTAGGTGCAGATTATGCAATATGGATACACCTTTGTTAGTATCACTGATACTGCAAATACTAGGTTCAGTTATTTTGAAATTTGAGGTTTTTACCATATTTAGACGTGACCTAGTTGTACCTCACGTGACTTATTTGAAGTAAAGCATATTAAGATTTCTAAACAAAAACACACTTTTATCACTAAACTTGTTAATGAGCTGAAAAAAGGTTGAAACTAATAGCTTTATTGTGAATTAAAACTGTGTTTTTTTTCATAAACCTCAATGGGTTTAGTGTTTTTGCAGGTTATATTCACTAAATCAATAGTAATTAAGGGGAAGCAAATTTTACTCAGTTAAAATTATAAATTTCACAGTTTTCTTTGGAAAGTGATCTACTCGTACATTTTCTATATAAAGATTGTGTATAAAAAGATAAAATATTTAATTAGAAAATACAAGTTTGCTTGCATTGTGAATACTTACATAACAAAATACAATTGTTTTACTATTTACTTTGAACATTGAAAACTTTGCTTAAAGCTAATGTTGGAAAATTTTTAAGCTGTTAGACATATTTCAAGTATAAAGATAATTTTAGGAAATCCGAAATTACGGATTTTAGGAGCGACAGCGAGAAATCTTGTATTCATATATTATTCAAAATATTTTATTTGAAAGCTATTCCTATCCTACTTTTGTACGAAATATTTTTCAATGTAAAACTTGATATTGCGTTAATATATTCCAATAACCAAATGTATGGTGTAAAAATAATACGTAATATATTTTTTAATTGAAAAGCAACTAAACGAAACTAGAAATTTCTAGCTATTATGATAGCTAATCATAAATAGCTAACGACAAAAAAAGCACAAACTGTCTCAAATTAAATTAGTTCGAGTTCAAAGGAAAACGGATAATTTCTAAAAAAATTCAGCATATCTAAATGGTCAAAATCGTTTTGTAGTTGATAGTATAAAATGTTAGAATTTCTGTCTTTATGTGAAACAAACACCTCTACTATTCATCAAGTGTTGTTATAAAGTCTTGAAATGGGAATAGAAACAGATTTTGAAACCATGCGAGAAATATTAGTAAAGAATGTGACAACCTGTTTCTTTATTCGTTTATTTATTGACAACCGGTAAGAAATATTTATTCGGTGAATGTGTCTACCCGTTGTTTTTCATTATCCTCCGCAGGGGGTTGCAGACTACCTACACCTATTGAGAGGATTTAGACGTCCGTCGCAGTACCCGCGTTTACAAGACACTTACACTTACAACACTACACTTACGACTTTAACACTTTACAACACTTACATTTAGGGAGGCGATAATAGCATCAATGTGCTTTTCGCCTTAAAATAAAAAAAAAAGTTTTTCATTACAATATTTTGTTTGTATCTGTGTTTATCTAACAAACAGTTTTTGGCCTATACTGTATATTTACTGTAAGTTATAGTAAATAAATGAATTGTGTATCTCTTAATATATTTTATAATTTGTATAATTAATTATACAATAATATAATTAGTACAATAATATAATTAGTACAATAATATAATAGTAATAATTATAATTAAGGCCTAAAATATTAGAAAGGTTTGAGATTAGAATCGTAAATCTTTATTCATTTATTTATTTTGTATTTTTGGAAAACATATGAGGTTACAATTCTGGTATTAATATTAATTGTGAAGAAACATTCTTTTATGTTTGATATGGTGTTAATCATTTAATTGAGCTTATTTAATGAATTATTTGACTGAGCTTAAATATTTTCGGAACAAATTTCTACTATTAATATTAATTGTAAAGAAACATAGTTTTATGTTTTATAGGGTGTTTAATTATTTAATATACAGGGTTACATTTGTGCTATTAATATTAATTGTAAAGAAACATGTTTTTATGTTTTATAGGGTGTTAATTATTTAATATACGGGGTTACAATTTGTGCTATTAATATTAATTGTAAAGAAACATGTTTTTATGTTTTATAGGGTGTTAATTATTTAATATACGGGGTTACATTTGTGCTATTAATATTAATTGTAAAGAAACATGTTTTTATGTTTTATAGGGTGTTAATTATTTAATATACGGGGTTACATTTGTGCTATTAATATTAATTGTAAAGAAACATGTTTTTATGTTTTATAGGGTGTTAATTATTTAATATACGGGGTTACATTTGTGCTATTAATATTAATTGTAAAGAAACATGTTTTTATGTTTTATAGGGTGTTAATTATTTAATGACTGAGCTTAAATATTTTCGGAAGACATATGGGGCTACAATTCTGTTATCTAATCTAATCTAATTCATATTATATTTCTGAAAGTTAGTGTGTTTGTTTGTTTGTTATTCAATCACGCTTTAACCACTGGACCAATTGAGATGAAATTTGGTACGTATATGGTTTAAGTATCAGAGATACATATAGGCCTATTCCCGTTTTACAAAACGTCATTATACTACTTACCCAGCCCAAAATAATTATCAGTTTTTAGTTTTGTAACATCTGTTAACTATAGTTAGGTTTAATTACTGTTTACTGAACATGAGATTTAGGCACCTGAGATGGACATAGATCTAATCCCATTTTACAAATTTTAATCTATGTATTATTTATTGCAAAATTATTGTTTTTAATGTTACATTTTCATCTAATAATCACAATCTGGTATTTTTCATTTAAGACTATTAAATGTTTGTAAAACAGAGTGCAGAATATACATATTATATACAATTTTATTAGGATACTTTAATTGTAAGGTAGTATATATATTTGTGTAATTACATTATATGAAAAAATGGCAAATATGCAGTGCAGCATCTATTGGAGTTTTCGAAATTTTTCTTACTAAAATGCTTTATTATGTGCCCAAAAGCAAAAATCCAAAATATGAAAGCAGGAGAAGTACGATAAAAATCGAAAATAAAAGTGACCAACATAACCTCAAAATTGCTACCGGCGAAAATCGGTACCGTGTTGTACTGATTTTAGACGTATTTTTATTGTTTTACTGATCTACAGATCAGTAAAATAATAAAAATACATCTAACACGGGTTTGGGTGATAGGAAACCGATTTTTAAAAGAATAGTGCATAACCTAAGTGACACGGTTTTTAGGCCTAACAGGGTGATGCGTGAAAAAACCTTTATATTTTTTTAAAGATTATTTGGCTACATATCCTAACTGTCACGGTTGTTAGGCCAAACACGGTGATGCGTAAAAAAACCTTTATATTTTTTTAAAGAATACTGCATATCCTAACTGACACGGTTGTTAGGCCTATGTTTCACGGTGATGTGTGAAAAAACCTTTAAATTTTTTAAAAGAATACTAAGTATATTAACTGACACGGTTATTAGGCCTAATATGGTGTTGTGTAAAAAAACTTTTATATTTTTTTAAAGAATACTACATATCCTAACTGATATGATTGTTGGACCTATCATTGTGATGTGTGAAAAAAACCTTTATTTTTTTAAAGAGTTTCCAAACCTTAACTGACACGGTTGTCAGGCCTAACATAGTGATGCGTGATAAATCTTTATATTTTTTTAAAGAATACTCCATAAGCTAACTAACATAGTTGTTAGGCCTAACACGGTGATGCATTAAAAGAACCTTTATTTATTTTTTTCGAAAGAGTACTACATAACCTAACTGACACGGTTGTTGGGCCTAATACGGTTATGCATGAAAAAAAACTTTATATTTTTTTTTAAAGAGTACTCCATAACTTAACTAACACGGTGATGCATGAAAAAACCTTTATATTTTTTAAAAGAATACTAAGTATATTAACTGACACGGTTATTAGGCCTAACACGGTGATGTGTAAAAAAACTTTTATATTTTTTTAAAGAATACTACATATCCTAACTGATATGATTGTTGGGCCTATCATTGTGATGTGTGAAAAAAACCTTTATATTTTTAAAGAGTTTCCAAACCTTAACTGACACGGTTGTCAGGCCTAACATAGTGATGCATGATAAATCTTTATATTTTTTTAAAGAATACTCCATAAGCTAACTAACATAGTTGTTAGGCCTAACACGGTGATGCATTAAAAGAACCTTTATTTATTTTTTTCAAAAGAGTACTACATAACCTAACTGACACGGTTGTTGGGCCTAATACGGTTATGCATGAAAAAAAACTTTATATTTTTTTTTAAAGAGTACTCCATTAGTACTTAACTAACACATTGATATGTGAAAAAACCTTTATATTTTTTTAAATAGTACTACATATCCTGACACGTTTGTTGGACCTATCACGGTGATGCGTCAAAAAACTTTTATATTTTTTTAAAAAATACTGGGCTACATATCCTGACACGGTTGTTAGGCCTAACATAGTGATGCGTGAAAAATCTTTATATTTTTTTACAGAATACTCCATTAGCAAACTAATATGGTTGTTAGGCCTAACACTGTGAAGCATTAAAAAAACTTTTATTTATTTTTTTCAAAAGAGTACTCTAAACCTAACTGACACGGTTTGTTGGGTTAAACGGTGATGCAGGAAAAAAACCTTAATTTTTTTTAAAGAGTACTCCAAAACTTAACTAACACGGTTGTTGGTCCTAACACGGTAATGCATGATCTTTAATGTATATTATGATTGCGGGCAAAGCCGTGACGGGTAACAACTAATCATATTATATTTCTGAAAGTTTGTTTTTGTTTATTTGTTTGTTATTCAAATACACTTTAACTACTGGACCAAATGAGATTACATTTGGTGTGAACACGTTTTAGGTATCTGACATAAACACAATACTATTCCAGTTTAATTGTATAATAATGACTTTTTAATAATACTGTATTTTATTAAAATATGACATGACACTGTTTTAGCGTATCGAGTAGCAAAAATTGATATGTCTTTGCCGAAAACCATAAATCATATAATATTGTATATAGCAATATATTAAAATGAAATGACCTATTCTGATTTTGAAAATTGACTATAAATTTTATTGCTTACATTATAATTGCAGGCAAAGCCGCAACGGGTACAGCTAGTTAATAATAATTGTAAATAAACATGTTTTTATGTTTTATAGGGTGTTAATTATATAATGACTGAGCTTAAATATTTTCGGAAGACATATGGAGCTACAATTCTGTTTTTAATATTAATTGTAAAGAAATATTTTTTTATGATTTATAGGGTGTTAATTATTTAATGACTGAGCTTAAATATTTTTGGAACTTATACGGGGTCACATTTGTGCTACTAATGTTAATTGTAAAGAAACATGGTTTTATGTTTGATAGGTTATAAATTATTTAACGGCTGAGCCTTAATATTGATTAATCTTTTAACAAGTTTCAGTTGGCTATATTAAGGGGAAAATTAAATGTGTATGCCTATTAGTTAAATGGAGTGAGTGCACATAGACTATGTACACAATGAATTCTACAACATAACGTAATGTATTTTGTAACCGACTGTACAGGTGACCTATTTCTGTCTGTTTGTATTAGTTCACCAGACCGTTGTTTATTACATACATAGGACCCCTCCTATGTTACTTGCCTGGTAATGAGTGTTTTTGGATTGCTTTAGTGCTTGCAGTGAAATATTTTTTTGGTCAATAGACTGCATGGATTTATTTGGTTTTAAAATATTAAGGGCGACTGTCCCTTAAATTAATTTGAATTGTACGCTTAAAAACTAACTAAACGAGAGAGAGAGAGAGAGAGAGAGAGAGAGAGAGAGAGAGAGAGAGAGAGAGAGAGAGAGAGAGAGAGAGAGAGAGAGAGAGAGAGAGAGAGAAAGGATATTGGGATTGTGTTTATTTATTGGTTCTAGTTTGTAAATAAAAAAATATAAGTTTAAACAAATAATTTTAAAACGAAATGTGCTGATTTTTCAGTCTGCTGAACTTGTCAAAGTTATTGTGCCAACTACGAGTGTAGTTAGTGCCTGCATATTTCAATAGAATAATGCAAACATATTTTATAAAAACATTATTGGAAAATTCAATGGCTTCTTCTAGTTATACGGGTAAAACACTTTTTGCTTCAATAACTCAATCTAATTACGGAGCAACGTTACAACTTCTGCGGTCTATTCGGAACAATGTTAAATTTTGTAAAACGAAGGTAATGCATTTTAATTCCATATTTAGTCATTAATTACAGTAGCTAGTTTTAGAAAACATCCTATAATAGTTGATAGTGATTAAATATGTTATATACTTAAAACCTATTTATTATTACAGAACGTAATTTTATTTCATTAATCGTTTATTTAAAACGTAACAATTTATTTTACTTAAAATATCGTTTCGCTTTTCTAAATTTATGATGATTAAAATCTAGTCTTCAAGACTGAAAAATAATATTTATGTCGTAATTAATCAAAAGGTAATTATAAAGACTCCAATGTTTTCTACGAATTTATGTTTACAATATATTACGAGTGCACAAAGACACTCACTCACACACACACACACACACACACACACACACACACACACACCATTATTATAATAATTTAAATTCTGATAGAATGTAACCTGAGCAAAATGATTAGGATTTATATTCATGGCTTTTTTTAGAGATGTTTAACGTCTTTACTTGATGACAGTTAGAACAATGAAGACAGATCGACTTAACAGACGGAAAACCTTGAATACAGTTTCGAATACCAGGCCGTGCGCTATGAGCGCCCCTCTAAAATCCTTAAACTTTTAATTTACGATTTACTGGTTCTCTCTGTCACCAAAATATTGTTTGGAAATATTTAATACACGCATACATTTGGTGAGTATTTGTTAGAATTCGTATTTTCCATTCGAAGATTACTGGTGTTCTCTAACTCACCAAACAAAATTTATGGAGATACGCCTCTCTATAAATTTACTCAAGTGTTTAGTTTGGGTATTTATAAGATTTTTTCTTTTAATTCTCCATTAGAAGATTACTGGTATTCTATAACTCACCAAACAAAATTTATGGAGATACGCATTTACTCACGTGTTTAGTTTGTGTATCTATAAGTTTTTTTTAAACTCTTCATTCGAAGATTACTGGTGTTCTCTAACTCACCAAACAAAATTTATGGAAATAAGCATTTACTCACGTGTTTTGTTTGGGTATGTGTAAGTTTTTCTTTTAATTCTCCATTCGATGATTACTGGTGTTCTCTAACTCACCAAACAAAATTTATGGAGGTACGCATTTACTCACGTGTTTAATTTGGGTATTTATAAGTTTTTTTAACTCTCCATTCGAAGATTACTGGTGTTCTCTAAGTCACCACAAAAATTTATGGAGATACGTATTTACTCACGTGTTTAGTTTGGGTATTTATAAGTTTTTTTTTAACTCTCCATTCGAAGATTACTGGTGTTCTCTAACTCATCAAATAAAATTTATGGAGATACGCATTCACTCACGTGTTTAGTTTGAGTATTTACAGGTTGTTTTATTTAACTCTCCATTCGAAGATTACTTACTCACCAAATAAAATTAATGGAGATACGCATTTACTCACGTGTTTAGTTTGGGTATTTATAAGTTTTTTAACTCTCCATTCGAAGATTACTGGTGTTCTCTAACTCACCACAAAAATTTATGGAGATACGTATTTACTCACGTGTTTAGTTTGGGTATTTACAGGTTGTTTTATTTAACTCTCCATTCGAAGATTGTTTACTCACCAAATAAAATTAATGGAGATACGCATTTACTCACGTGTTTAGTGTGGGTATTTACAGGTTGTTTTATTTAACTCTCCATTCGAAGATTACTGGTGTTCTCTAACTCACCAAACAAAATTCATGAAGATACGCATTTACTCACGTGTTTAGTTTGTGTATTTATAAGTTTTTTTTAAACTCTCCATTCGAAGATTACTGGTGTTCTCTAACTCACCAAACAAAATTTATTAAGATACGCCTCTCCATAAATTTACTCACGCGTTTAGTTTGGGTATTTATACGTTTTTTTGTAACTCTCCATTCGAAGATTACTGGTGTTCTACAACTCACCAATCAAAATTTATGGAGATACGCATTTACTCACGTGTTTAGTTTGGGTATTTATAAGTTTTTTTTAACTCTCCATTCGAAGATTACTGGTGTTCTCTAACTCATCAAATAAAAGTTATGGAGATACGCATTCACTCACTTGTTTAGTTTGGGTATTTACAGGTTATTTTTTTTAACTCTCCATTCGAAGATTACTTACTCACCAAATAAAATTAACGGAGATAAGCATTTACTCACGTGTTTAGTTTGGGTATTTATAAGTTTTTTTAACTCTCCATTCGAAGACTACTGGTGTACTCTAACTCACCAAACAAAATTCATGGAGATACGCATTTACTGACGTGTTTAGTTTGGGTGTTTATAAGTTTTTTTTTTTAATTCTCCATTCGAATATTACTGGTGTTCTCTAACTCACCACAAAAATTTATGGAGATTTACCTCTAGCTCATTCTACTCTCACTCATTTACTCCACATACACACAACACACAACATCCACAAACACACTCTCTCACACAAACACATACACACCCGCAGGGGGGTGCAGACTAGCTGCACCTAATGAGAGGACCTAGACGAACCTCGCGGCACCCGAGTCTAGCAGACACACTTACAGCACTTCACTTACGATGTAAACACTTCACACTCACACGTACATTTAGGGATTTGCTGTGCTTGTTCCGTTACGTCTGGGAGTGGCGATTCTGCTTGGTTTCCTTTGGCGGGGCCAAGTATGTGGAACCTGATGTGTGCCTAGCACTGCCGAGGACCTCTGATGGGACAGGTTCTGGAACCGAGCAGCCTATAGGCGCTTGGCAGGCGCATGAATGTTGAGTTATGGGTGTCGGAGCCCATAGCTGGGTCTGTCGAAACAAATGGTTGCATTCTGTGAGTGCATAGAGAGCGGCTGCCAGTGGTACTTGGGTTTGGGGAACCGTAACGATGTACCGGAACCCATTCCTAAAATATTCTGGAGTGCTGACAGACCATGTATTTCGGCTCCAGGATATCTGGAGGTCCCCCCCATTTTTTTTCTTCATTTTTCAATTATTTTTCAATTTTTTTTTTTTTTTTTTTTTTTTTTTTTTTTTTTTTATTGGGGGTTCTCGCTTTAGTTCGAGTATCCTGGGCTGCTGGTGGTCGTTTGGGTGCACCCTGTGCCAGTTGTTCGAAAGTCTTCATTCATGAATCGCTCGGCAAACTAACTATGGAAAACAACAAACAAAACGCCAAAATGAGTTTAAAGAGGCATCGTTTGACCTTGTCCAACGAGTCTGTAGAAAGTGATGTTAGTGCAGCAATAGGAAAAGAGACTACACCAAATGTTCAAGGAGATGGTAACTTTACGTTACCTTCTCCGAGATTCTTAATTGTAAAAAATGCAACGGAAGGAGCGGATTTGTCCAAAGTCTCGCCGTTTTTAATTAATAAAGCCATTGTTGGTAGGGCAGGCCCCGTAGTTTCTATCAAGAAACTACAAAACGGGACTTTACTTGTACAAACAAATAGCGACAAACAGACCCAGTCGCTATTAAAAATGACTTCCTTCTTTGAAACAGTCAAGGTATCTGTAGAACCCCACAGAACCTTAAATTTTGCAAAAGGTGTCATAAGTTGCCGAGATCTTTTACATGTAGATCTAAGTGAAATTAAGACGGAGTTGACTTCAGAAGCTGTAGTTGATGTCTGCAGGATAATGCGAATGGAAAAGGGACAAAAAATCCCCACAACCTCCTTGATCTTGACATTTGGAAAACCTAAAATACCTGATTATATCTATGCTGGTTATCAAAGGCTGTCGGTGAGGCCATGTGTTCCGGATCCAAGGCGTTGTTTTAAATGTCAAGGCTTCGGTCATATGAGTTCGTCGTGCACGAAGCCTGAGGTTTGCGGAAATTGCGGTATTCAAGGTCATTCTGGTGAAGGTTGTCAAGTTAGCCCGCAATGTGTGAATTGTGGCGGTGATCATCCCGCTCGATCTTCGATCTGCCCCAAGTTTCTTGAAGAAAAATCCATTCTTACAATAATGGCCAAAGATAAGGTATCCTTTTCTGAAGCCAAGAAGATCCATAAAAGCTCTAAGCCTCTTATAAGTGGAAAATCGTTTGCTTCTGCTACAGCCAATCAAAAAATATCTTGCGTGAATTGTGATGAGCTAACCAAAACTGTAAAGGTTTTGACTGATCAAGTTGCTCAGTTGTTAGCTTTGTTAACGTCAATGTCGCACAAATTTCGGTTCCGGTTGTGAAGGAAGGCCCTACATTGCTTTCGCCTGTAAAAGTAACTCCTGAGCCTACTTTTAAAAAAGAGCTTAAATTTCCAGTGACCAAGCCACGAATGACAACGTCGCAAGTGTTGAAGCCTGTTGACAAAAAAACCACTCCAGGACTGGAATACTTTTTAAAAAAAAAATCAAACACTTGTCCACCGACTGTTGGACCTAAAAATAAAAATTCGACTATAGGTAAAAACCTTGTTAAAAAAAATGAAAAAACTTCTAAAGGAGGTTCTAGTACTAAACCTCCTGTAAACAAAACCAAAAAATCATCAGAGTCTGACATTAGTTGTGACTCTGTGTCTGTTGATTCTGACCAATCTAAAGCATGCTCTATTGAAAATATGAATCCTATCATAAACTAAAGTATTAATTTTCAATGTCAACGCCTTCCATTTACAACAATGTGATACAGTGGAACATTAACGGAGCCAAAAGTCATATTGAAGATTTAAAACTTCTTGTACGCGATACGTCTCCATTATTCATTTGCCTTCAAGAGACGCACCTTCACCAATCGCACACTTTCAATTTAAGAGGGTGTTCTGTTGTCAGGGCCGACTTCATAACGGAAGAACGAGCGAAGGGTGGGGTAGCCATACTCGCTCGTGACTCTATTGATGCCGTTCCTGTGGACATAATAACTCCTTTACAAGCTGTCGCATTTCAGACTACCGTACCATTTGAACTTACCATATGTTACATTTATTTACCGCCTAGCTATGCTTTCCAAAACAACGACTTAGTTAACTTATTAATTCAGTTACCTGTCCCCTTTCTATTGATGGGTGATTTTAATGCTCACCACACATCGTGGGGCTCTACTACATGTAACTCACGAGGAAATCGAATTGACAATATAAGGACTACATTAGATCTCTGTCTTTTAAATAATGGTTCCCCAACACACTTATCGTCTTCTACAGGTGGTTGGACAGTCGTTGATTTGACCTTTTGCAGTCCAATTTTGGCAACGAAGTTCGAATGGTCGGCGATGTCTGATCTTTACGGCAGCGATCATACTCCGATTAGTGTTTCACTTTGTACATTCCACCGTCCGAATCAACGCCCTCCGCGGTGGATTCTACAAAAGGCACAATGGGTGGATTTCACAGAACAATTTGTATCACCTGACATTGAAGATTTTAACTCTATTAATGAAATAGTACAAACTTTAACTGAAAATATTTTAGACTTAGCACATAAAACTATTCCTAAAACCTCGACTCATCAATCTCGTCCCCCCGTTCCTTGGTGGACTGAGGACTGTAAGAATGCCTTGCTTTTACGCAGACGAGCTCTAAGAAGGTTCAACAGACGACCAACGAGTGAAAATCTTGAGAGGTATAAAATTCTCCGAGCTAGAGCTCGTAGAATATTTAGACAAAGTAGAAAAAATTCTTGGACCCAGTATATTAACACAATATCAAGAACAACACCAGTATCAACTGTTTGGAAGAAACTCCGTTCCGTTTCTGGTTCATCTCCATCAACTCCTTTGATGGGCATCAAACAACGGAACGGAATAATAAGTTTTGATCCTCGAGATATTGTTAATACATTGGGTTTATATTTTGCAGATTATTCTTCGTCTACTTCCTATAGCAATGGTTTTGTAGTTTCAAAAATATTCAAGAAGCAATGCCATTCGTCGTTGGTACGTCTGTTTCTCCTTTGAACGCGCCCTTCTCAATAGAAGAGCTGGAATCTGCACTGTCATCCTCTTCAGATTCAGCACCAGGCCCTGATAACCTTGTATATTCCATGATTAAAAATCTTCCAACATCGGGGAGGATTTCCCTCCTGAAGATATACAATCGTATGTTTGAGGAACACTCTTTCCCCGATGTTTGGTTGGAAGCAACAGTGATTCCTATTCTTAAGCCAGGCAAAGATAAAACTGATCCAAACAGCTACCGCCCTATTTCTCTTACAAGTGTGCTATGCAAGCTAGTGGAGAAAATGGTAAATCGCCGTCTTGTTTGGTACTTAGAAAATAATAATTTACTCTCTAAGGACCAGTGTGGTTTTAGGCAAGGGCGATCTTCCATCGATCAGTTAGTTTTATTAGAATCTGCAATCCAGAATGCCTTTCTGTTACGTCAAACACTTGTTGCAATATTCTTTGACCTAGAGAAGGCATATGATATGGCTTGGAGAAGAGGAATACTAAATACATTAAAATCATGGGGTATACAAGGTAATATACTAGGTTTTATCAAAAATTTTCTCTCTAACAGATATTTCAGAGTACGCCTTGGATCTACATTGTCAGATCGTTTTCGGTTAGAGAATGGCGTCCCGCAGGGAAGTGTACTTAGTGTGACCTTGTTTGCCGTTGCTATCAATAGTATAACTACTAATGTGCGGTCTCCTGTTCGCTGCTCTCTATTTGTGGATGACTTTGCAATTTATGTTGGTGCTAGAAGTTTGGCCACAGCTGAAAGAACACTTCAGCTTACAGTAAATAGATTGCAGTCATGGACGAATTCTACTGGTTTTAAATTTTCTGCCGCTAAAACTCAATGTATTGCCTTCAGTCGCCGTCGACAGATCCGAAATCCTTCAATATTTCTCGATGGTACAGAAATTCGGACCATTCCATCTGTTCGATTTTTGGGGTTAATATTCGACCAAAGACTATCATGGAACCCTCATTTGCGTGATTTAAAGTTACGATGTAACAAAATTCTCGATATGTTGAGGGTGCTTAGTGGTTCTCGATGGGGCGCTGATAGGACCTGTATGCTGATGTTTTACCGTGCGGTGATTCGTTCGCGGATTGATTATGGCAGCATTGTATATTCGTCTGCACGACCATCCGTATTAAAAAAATAGACCCAGTCCATCACTCTGCAATACGACTCGTCTCTGGAGCCTTCCGTTCTAGTCCCGTTGTAAGCATTCTAGCCGAGACTGGAGAACCTTCACTCTTTCGACGGAGACAGAAACTACAGCTATCTTATGTAAGCAATTTATCATCTAAACCTTGGCACCCTGCTTTTAATACAGTTTTCAAAAATCAATTGGTGCGACAGTATGAAACTCGACCGAATGCTACTGCTCCTCTTGGTATTAGAACTTCCCGTATTTTTGATGACTTACGTATTGAACTACCCCCAATGTTTGAAAGGTCCTTTTGTCTTGTACCTCCATGGAAAATCAATATGCCGACATTTGATTTCTCCTTGTGTGCATACCAGAAAGACAACACTCCTAACATTGTGTATCAACGTGAGTTTTTCGACTGACTAGTTCATATCCATCTGCTAAATTTATTTTCACAGATGGCTCTAAGATGAATAACAATGTTGGGTGTGCATTTTACTCATTGGACGAAACGTATAAGTATGGATTACCCTCAACTTGTAGTGTCTTTACAGCCGAACTCTTTGCCATCTTAAAGGCTCTAAACACTTTTGAATTCGATAGTTTGCATTACGTAGTTTGTTCCGATTCAAAAAGTGCACTCCAGGCAATGCAGGATATGTATTCAGTAAACCCTCTGGTTCAAGATGTTCTGTGTTCTGTCCATAGACTTGAACTACGAGGTGCAAGAGTATCATTTATCTGGATTCCTGGCCACTGTGGAATATTTGGAAACACTATAGCGGATAATGCGGCAAAGGAAGCAACTTTTCTTCCGCCATGCACTCAACGTGTAATCGTGTCTGACTTCCTTTGTCACGTAAAACATTTAATTCATCTACAGTGGGAAAATGAATGGGCAGCTACAAGCTGTAATAAATTGAGGGTAATCAAAAGTACAGTTCGTCCTTGGGGGTCGTCAATACGTGCAAGTCGCAGAGAAGAGGTGGTGATCACCCGCCTTCGCATTGGTCACTCCATGTTAACGCATGGATTTCTGATGGGACGCGGGGACCCACCTGAATGTGAATTCTGTAGGGAAGCCATCACAATTAAACATATACTGCTCGATTGTGATGGTTTTCAAAATGTACGTGTTATGTGTGGTCTGAGCAACTGTTTGCAGACGATGTTGGGAGGTGGTGCCTCGGCCGTTGACCGGGTTCTAGACTTCCTTCATCGTCTGAATGTTTTAAATAAAATTTAATTTATTGTATTTGTAATTTCTTGTGTTATTTTATTTATTTATTTTATTTAAAAACTTTATTTCTGTTATGTTTTGCATTATTTTACGAATTGTTATTAAATTTTATTCATTATTTATTGTTATTTAGTTCTTAAGTGTAATATATCTATACCTGTTATCTAAATTTTTAATTTATTTTTACTGTTATAGTTTGTTGTTGTTGTTTTTGTTGTTGTTTTTTTCTTAAGTTAAATTTTGTTTTCTTTATTTTTTTTTATATATACTTTAATCCTTCGTGACGGCGATGATAACCTGAACGGTTTTTCGCCGAGAAAAAAAAAAAAAAAAAAAAAAAAAAAAAAAAAAAAATTATATTTTCTTCTCTAATAGTCTTCTTTGAATTGAAAACACAGATTGAGTGCACAGACCGATATAAATACAGCATTATTGACGTCAGAGTCATTAAATATACATTTATAACTTTCTTTCTTTATACTCAGGTATAGGTACATTAAAAACACAATACACACATAATGATCACTTCACGCAGCTGTTTTGTTGATACAATGTAACAGAATTCTTAAAACTTAACAAAAATCAAATAACATCACTTAACAAAACTAATATACAAACAATAATATGAAAATTAACCGTTTAAAATTTATAAGTAGAAAAAAACTATAAATTTTAATTTTAAAATCTCGTTCCACTACTACAATCAGCGTTAGAATCTATATAAATTCGTATTTTAAACTACCAATTGATTTTAAAAATAATAAGGGCTCGTTTTATAAAGTAGTTACTCCCGTCGTTGCTTTATTCTTACAGTTAACACTGATGCGTCCTCATTGGTCAACTGGCATAAAGTATGGACGTTAAACAGATAAAAAATTTTTATTTTATGGGTATTCGAAAGGGTATTACTATACATAAATCAGATTTTCAAAAACGTGCAAGATAAAATTGATGCGATTTTCTTAAAATATTAAAATGACAGCCATTATGAAACTGTTCAAAGGGTTTTCCGGGTTAATATTTACTTCAGTTAATGCTTGTGCCAAGTATCAATAAAATTAGTCCAACATTGTGAACGCTATATTGCTCACAACACACGCGCGCACGCACGCACGCATGCACGCACGCGCACACACACACAAATTATCTCCCGGCGTTTTTTTTGTATAACATTTAGTCTGAGTCTTGCATATAATTCTCCTGCAGCCACTGAAAACGGCTTTACGAATATGTCAGCGTTTTGTGTTAATGAACTGCAGACAGCGGTTTGTATTTATGAAGACATTTGTTCATGAAAGGGATGCAGAATTGTGTTTCCGAGATTTATTCTTGGGGTGAATATTTTATGGCAGCTCATGGAATAATTTAAACACGCACACGATGGGAGGGTTTCCGAGTCATGTTGTAGAACAATATGTCAAGTAGTAATGGCACCACGGAGCTGTATTTTTCGTGTAATGGAGGCGAGTTTTCAAACAGTAACAATAGATTAATAAGTTGAACTAACTTTTTAAACAAAATGCATGTATTGTTGTATTTTATTGGGAAAAAAGCACTAACCCTGATTGCTGGAAAATGTATAAATTTTTAAAGCAAACTTCTTTTGGCGCGCCGGAAACTTTTAGATGAGTAGTGAATTCGTATAGCGTCAGCTCATAAAAAACGTCACACTACAACTCACCCATTAGGAAGTATACAAAGTGAATTTAAGCTATAATTGAGATACTTTTTTCTAATGTATTCGTGGCGCAGTGGTACGATTACTGTTTATGAAAGCAAAGGACATGAGTTCCAATCCCGATACTAACCTTTTTTTTTTTACCTTTAATAAAAAATAGGGTTTTATAACGTGCCACACTAATAGTAAAATTATTTTTGTGTTAATTTTGATTGCCGCGTTCCTAAATGTCTGTTTTTATGTTATTCGATGTTAATAGTGCTTTAATCCAGTCAGCTGCGTGTCACGTTTGAATATATTAACAATTATAAACTTAAAAAGAAAAACAACAACGAGATGAGCGTTTTAAGAAATGTGTTTACAACTCTAAGTAAGGGTTAATTAAAAATAAATGTAATCTTGAAGTTTCGCTGCTTTTTAATGAGTTTTAGGCCATGCGGTGCAGAAATGATTTCATTACAAAGCCTCCTCTGATAGTCACTCTAATTTTCCGCTCAAGTACCTCATATTATATTTAATAGCGGAGGTTAAGCTAAGAGGTGCGCAAATGTCGGCGTGTTGTACAACTAAAATTGCACCTTTTAAATTTTATTGCTGTCAGTTATTTTTGTTACGTTCATGTGATTCCTCTTTTTAAAGTATTTGTATTATTCTAAAAAAAAAACACTGAATGTGAACAAATTTTGTTCCTATTGGAAAATTTGTGTGCTAAGTTTGGAAAACGTGTGTGCTTAGTCTGGAAAATTTGTGTGCTAAGTCTGGAAAATTTGTGTGCTTAGTCTGGAAAATATGTGTGCTAAATCTGGAAAATGTGTGTGCTAAGTCTGGAAAATTTGTGTGATAAGTCTGGAAAATTTGTGTGCTTAGTCTGGAAAATTTGTGTGCTAAGTCTGGAAAATGTGTGTGCTAAGTCTGGAAAATTTGTGTGCTTAGTCTGGAAAATTTGTGTGATAAGTCTGGAAAATTTGTGTGCTTAGTCTGGAAAATTTGTGTGCTAAGTCTGGAAAATGTGTGTGCTAAGTCTGGAAAATGTGTGTGCTAAGACTTGAAAATTTGTGTGCTTAGTCTGGAAAATTTGTGTGCTAAGTCTAGAAAATGTGTGTGCTAAGTCTGGAAAATTTGTGTGCTAAGACTTGAAAATTTGTGTGCTTAGTCTGGAAAATTTGTGTGTTAAGTCTGGAAAATTTGTGTGCTAAGTCTTGAAAATTTGTGTGCTAAGTCTGGAAAATTTCTGTGCTAAATTTTGAAGCAATCTTATCTAAAACTAACGTTTTACAGATTATTATCTGCAGTCATTGAAATGGGCTAATTTGGTATTCAGTTTAAGAAAGTTTGTGTAAAATTTTTGCACTATTTTTGAAGTGACTACTTCTTACCGTGGGGAATGGGTTTTGTACGGGGAAAAATTCAGTTTGCCGTCACGGAACGCTCTAACACATCCATACGCGCGTTCTAGTGAACATTATTATTCCAAACATTATTATTACAACAGCATTATTATTACGCACATTATTACAACACATTATTATTTTTTGTGTTGTTTAGTGATTAATAAAATGTATTTTTGAAGTGAAAACTATATGGTCGCGGTTGATAAAACATGGGTACAACATTTGCTTGTACTCAACGTCACGCTTGAATCCGTAGTGCATACCTCACATAATATATTGTACTTGCA